>VSMD01118629.1:0-79110 GCA_008750895.1 Mirza zaza | reverse complement strand
AGAGACGCTGCATTAGATTTTGCCCCCAAGTTGTTAGTTCGAATTCCAGTTCTAGGGCCCTCCCAGAGCAGCACCAGGGACAGACTCTAAATCTGCACTGGCTCACACAGAAGCCACCGGTCACATGCGGTCACTGCGCAGTCGCAGTGTGGCTAGTCCAGACTGAGACGGGCCGTAAGTGTAAAATACGCTGGATTTCAAAAATAGTATATATGTTAAAAACAGGTATAAAAATATCTCATTTAAAAATCTTTATCAATTATGTATTGAAATACTATTTTGACTTTAGTGGTTACACAAAATATATTACTAAAGTTAATTTCACCTGTTTCTTTTTACATTTTTAACATGGCTGCTAGAAGATTTGAAGTTACATACAGCGCTTGCATTGTATTTTTAGAGCTGCTCTAGCCACAGGGGTTTCTGATCATAGCTCAGGTCATAGAAACTTTCCAGACCAGAAATAAGTATTTCCAGCTTTGTTCTCCTTCATCTTAACTGTGCCTTTAGAAAGAAATGGAGGTAATTGAGGTGGGTCTAGCCTATATAGCAGAGGTTGGGAATAGGTAGCCCTCCAGCTCAATAATAATCCATAGAGTTGTTGTTTTATCTGCAAACTGTTAGTATACACAATGTGTTCCAAAATGTCACCAACATTTTTAAAAAATAGCTTAATACATATTTTTATTTCTAGCATCTGTTGAAAAATCTGAAGATTCAGCAACACTGATCCCACCCTCCCGAATGAAAAAATCCTGCTGGCTTTCATCAAAAGCCCTTCAAAAGAACACACAGGCATGAACAAAAGATTTAAATTCTGTCATTTAGAATTTAGGCATATAAAACCCATAGCTGTATGTGTCTCTTTCCATTTTGTTGTCATTGTTCTATTTGTTTTCATGAAAGTATATTTGTCAAGGTAGGAGGATAGAACATATGTTACCTTGTACTTTGTTAGCTTGATTTATAACATTTGAATATTTAGACATATGATATATGAACTTCCATTTCTACTCTTGATGCAGAACCAATGAAAGTTAGGTGCAGGCCTAGTGCTGGGTACCTAAATGAAGATCAATGAATACTTGTTGATTGGACCGGAACTGGAATAAGGGAAAAAGATTTTTTTAAAAAAATGATGTTTAAGAATCTTTTAACTTCCTTACACCCTTTGCTTAAGTCTCAGCCTGAAGATACCTGACTGAGATTCCCCTGACTGGGATGAGCAGGTGCAGCTGCCTGATGGTGGGACCACAGATAGTGGCTAATTCACACTGGCAAAGAGTATGTGACTGTATCCTGTACTTCAAACTGCTCAAATTAGGGTCTTGTTGCTGATCCTCTGGAATTCTCTAAGAAGTAAAATGCTCATCTGAGTAGTCCCAATTATTTTATACTCCACATTCATGAAGCAAGGAAGCCCCTGGCCCTGTTGACTCGGGAGAATGTCAAAACTGACTTTCTAGGCCGGGCGCAGTGGCTCATGCCTATAATCCTAGCACTCTGGGAGGCCGAGGTGGGCGGATTGCTCGAGGTCAGGAGTTCAAAACCAGCCTGAGCAAGAGCAAGACCCCATCTCTACTATAAATACAAAGAAATTAATTGGCCAACTAATATATATAGAAAAAATTAGCCGGGCATGGTGGCACATACCTGTAGTCCCAGCTACTCGGGAGGCTGAGGCAGCAGGATTGCTTGAGCCCAGGAGTTTGAGGTTGCTGTGAGCTAGGCTGACGCCATGGCACTCACTCTAGCCTAGGCAACAAAGCAAGACTCTGTCTCAAAAAACAAAAAAAAACAAAAACAAAACTGACTTTCTATTTTTTATCTTTCTCTCTATAAATTGCAGTTAGAATCTCTGTATTATCATTAGATGGCTAACAAAAGTCTATGGAGTGAATATTTTGTGTGGAGTGTTATATTGGGTTCTGTGTAAGGGATTGGGAAGTAGGAATATGGGAAAGTAGGGGACCTAGCACAGTGCGTATTTGACATTTTGTGTCAAACCACACATAGCCACACAGCCAGACGCGTTATAATCACCGTCATCGTTCTGTGTTCCCTGGGGCAGCTCTGTGTCCACTGGGGGACTGCAAGGGGCTGGGGTGGCTCTGCCTCGCAGATGCTCAGCCTGGGTTCAGGCTGAAGGGGCGGTGCTGCTCATGGCACGTCTTTCTCGGGGCAAAGGCAGGAGCGTGAAGGGCAAGGCCCACGTGCAGGTTGCTCTGAGCCTTTGTTTGTTTCCCACCTGCTGGCACGTCATTCACCAAAGCATGTTGCATGGCAAAGCCCATGAAGGAAGAAAAGAAGAGTGAATATTTGTGGAACAAAAATCCAAACTATCCCAACTCCCCTAGAGTGAGTCTTGGTGGGTGCAGGACCCTCCATCTCCCACTTCAGAGCTTAAAGATGCAAGACATCCCTTCTCGCTGGTCCTTGCTGTGGCTCCACCAACTGAACAATCCAGAAGGGATGACTCAAAGAAGGAGGAACAGAGAGTGAGTCAGCTCACTCAGCAAAAGTGGAATCAAACCAGCAGGGTGGTCGTGCCAGTCCTCAGTCGCTTTCCCACCAGATTATTCCCAAGATAGGACTTTGGCTATGTTCCCCTCTGCCTAATATTCCCTGGACCTTTTTGGCTTTCCAAGTCTGGTTCTATATAGCCTTCCAGATGATTCTGAGAGTATGAGATTTAGCTATCATCTCAAGTCTCAACTCCAGCACTTCTTGCTGGTGACCTTGTGTATATGACTGAACTTCTCTAAGCTTCGATTCCTTCCTCTGTAAATAGGAACACTGTCTACCTCACCAGGTCTTTGCAAGGACAAAACAACAATAATATGTATACATCTCCTAGCACAGTATCTAGTATGCAGTAGATCTTTAATAACCAGTATTTAACTTTTATCATGGAAAGGTATTATTCAGAGTGGGGCAAGTGTCCTGAAGGAAGAGAGCTTTGTGCAAAGTCTTAAAATTTTTGATAGAGGGAAACAGAGGAGCATTCCAGAAAAAAGTCTGCATAAAAGCTAAAGTAGAGGGGCAGAACTTGACACGTTGTGTGTGAGGGATATGGAGGAGCCTGGCATGGCTATTAGAGAAGTGCATCTACATTGGGGAGGAAAGAAGAGAGGGTCTGGTGCTAGACGGAGACCTCTGAGCAGAAGACAAGGTTTAACCCTTTGCACTCGCTTGCTTTTTTCTCCATTCCTTTATTCTACTTGGGATTTAATTTTTTAAATACCCCAGATTTTACAAAGCGAGGCAGGAGAATAAAAAACTGGAGTTTCTTTTCATACAAACTTATTTATTTGGATTTTTTATATTTCAAATTATTGATACATTCAAAGAGTAATTTTAATCTCTATAACTTTTGCTAACCGTGTCGAGTCACACTCGACATCCGAGTGCAAAGGGTTAAACTGAATGATTTGATAATAGGCAGCCCTTACAGGTTTTTAGGCTGTTGGCAAATACATGGATCTGTAGAAGAAGCGATACCTATTTTACAGATATTTTGGGGTTATATGTGAGATGGCTTATGGTGGAAAGAGATCCTGTTAGAAAGCAATTGCAGTAAATCCCGTATAGGGCAATGAAAATATGGTCTGGGCCGGTGGCTGTGGAAGTGGAGCCCTCTGGAAGAAACCTGTCTGAGGAATACAGTGGGCCCAGGGACTCAGCAGTAGCAAGGAGAGAGAGGAGTGTGGGGTCACTGCTTCATGAGAGAGGGACTGAATTGATAAGCTAGAACAAATAATCACTTCTTTTTATCAATACATAATTCACATACTCTACATTTCACCACGTTCAAGTGCACAGTGCAGTGGTTTTTAGTATATTCACAAGGTTGTGCAACCATCTAATTCCAGAACGTTTTCAACACGCCACAAAAACCCAACAAGTCCTATATTTTAGCAGTCACTACCTTTCCCCTTGCCCCTGCAGCCCCTGGCAAGCAGCATCTATCACACTTTCTCTCTTTATGGATTTGCCTATTCCGGACATTCCAGATAAGTGGGAATCTCACAGTACTGTGGCCTTTTATGTTTCACTTCCTTCACTTAGCATAATGAGTTCATGGCTTATACATGTTGTAGCATATATCAGTACTTCATTCCCTTTATGATTGAATAATATTTTATTGTATGGATATACCACATTTCATGTATCTATTCATCACTTGATAGACATTTGGGTTCCCATTTTTTTGGCTTATTATACATAATGCTGTTATGGACATTGGTATACAAGTTTTTGTATTAACACCTATTGCCAATTCTTTTGGGTATCCAGAAGTGAAATTGCTGAGCCATGTGGTAACTCAATGTTTAGCCATTTGAGGAACTGCCAGACTGTTTTCCACAGCAGCTACACCAGTTTGCATTCCTACCAACACTGTATGAAGGCTCCAGTTAGTTTACATTCTCACCAATGCTTGTTTTTTCTTTTCTTTTTTAATAGCCATCCTAGTGAATGTACAGGGATAGCTCATTGTTGATTTGAGTTGCATTTCCTTATTAATGATGTTGATACTCTTTTTATATGTTTATTGTCCATTCGTATATCTTCTTTGGAGAAATTTGTTCAAATCCTTTGCCCATAATAATGAGATTTTTGCCATGTCTTATGCTAAGACCATCTCCACAAAACACCATATTTGATAGCTCTTTAGGTATATAATTTACACTTTGTAAATTAGAATATTCTGAGGTTTCCAAGGTCTTAAGAAACTACAGTGATATCTCTTTTATTCTGTTTGGTCTGCAAGTATATGATCAAGCAATTTAAATTTCACTAGGGAACTATTTCTTTACTTGTTCCTTCTTCTTCATTATTGTTCAAGTTCATTGAATGTAATTGATATTAACACTTTGGATTTTTTTTTAACCTTCTTTCATCCGATATCAAGGGAAAACCAAATAGAGTTCTTTACAAAAGTTAATTAATTTAACTTTATTTGAACCTTCTCCCAAATGGAGTTTGGTTCTTCCAAATTAGTAATATAGAAATAAAAATCCTACACAAGGATTTTTTTTAAGTAGTCATAAAACAAAACGGTTGGACTAAATTATTTCAAACTTTTCTTTCAGCTTTAACATTCCATGATTCTAACTTGGTTGTTAACTGAGATGGGATGTGAACCCAGGAATGCTAAGTTAAGCCCCCTGCATTGGTCAAGATGCCATTCTTCTCTGATGATGTAACATTTGCAGAATAAGTCTTAACTGGTCCTTGGAGGCTGAAAACTCTGGAAACATAAGAACTAGGTCATGGAAGGAAAGGTTCAGAAACTAATGTATGCACTTAAGAGAGTGGTCATAGTAATTATTTTGTGGGTGAACTGTACTTATAGATAAAAGTCAGGGTTAAAAAATGTAAAACAGATGGTGGTGAGGCAGTGGGATAAAATTATTCCTTGGAAACCAATGGGATTTGGACTGAGACATTTTCAAGAGATCCAAAATGTTAATGGAAACTTCAACATTAGATTAAAAAGAAGTATGAGGAAAATATTATCCATTTGCAATCTGCTTCCATCTAGCTATTAGAATGGGACTGAATAAACCTGAAAATAGAATTAGCAGGAAACAGAAGCTAGTATAGTGCTATGAGTTGGAGGTAAAATGAGTTTCAGAACCGTGGAAAAGTTTGTGACTTAAAATCTGGGCTTGCTCTGCCTTCAACACATTCATGGTTTCCTCCTGAAACTATTTGAAGAGAGAAGGGCTAAAGAGAATGAATAATTTGAATTTGAATCTATGGATATATTTTGTGTTTCTCACTTTCCTAGGATCCTTCGGTGATTCGAATCCTGGACTGAAGGAGCTAGAAATCATGTTCTTATATGGAACCTTCTAGCTAGTAGAATAAGGCAGTGTATGATTGAATGTCAAAATGTAATTTATATGAATTATGTGTTA
This sequence comes from Mirza zaza, assembly GCA_008750895.1. Taxonomy (NCBI): domain Eukaryota; kingdom Metazoa; phylum Chordata; class Mammalia; order Primates; family Cheirogaleidae; genus Mirza; species Mirza zaza. The sequence continues at coordinate 73,186 of VSMD01118629.1, read as the reverse complement.
ATCTGGGTCACAGAAATGAGGTTTAAGAAGAACACCCGGGACTTGGTGACCTGGGCATGGACTTGGAAGAATACACAGAATTTAAGCAAGGGAAGTGGGGAAAAGAGGGCAATATATAGGAAGGACGTGGAGAAGTGAAGATTTGATGTTGGCAATGGGCATGGTGTGTTCAGGGGGGTGTAGAAAACAGTCTTTTCTGACCGGGGTGGAGTATCGTATTGGAAGTGAGAAGGCTGTAGTGCTAATTACCTCAAGTGGGTTATATTACACTGGGCTCTTGCTATAAGGGACTAAAGTAGCAAGGACCTTTTTGCTGAATGCCCACCCTAAAAGGGACAAAGGCTATAGAAAGAGAAAAGATATAACCTAAAAAGAATCAGCATTATGAGTATTTTAAAAATATAGTTTCAAACCTTGCCTTTGTCTAATTCCTTTGTAGGTTCATGCTGTCACAATGCCTGTCGTTTGGGACAATCATAGAATGTAAAAACAACTGAAACAAAACTTAAAGTCATTAAATTTATCCTTCTCGTTATATGTGAGAGAACTGAGGGGTCAAAGAAAGCAAGGGGCTTGCTCAAGGCCACACAGCTGGCAAGTGGCAGGAACCAGTTCTCTTGAATCTTGGCTTCTCTGGCACAGAAAAATACATTGTTGAAGCTTCAACCCTGATTTGCTGAGATCCTAATCTTGCCACGTCTAGCCAAGTTTTTTTTTTCTTTTTTTTTATCATGTTTTAAAAAGAGCTTTATTGAAACAGGTCAGTGAATATATACCTAAGACTTGTATATTTGTGCATTTTGTGTGGAAATTTTATATCAAAAGAAAAATCTATTGAACTCTAGTTAATGATATGCATACTGAAGTATTTAGGGGGGATATGTACTGCTATATGTAGTTTACACTGAAATGCCAAAACTAGAAAGATACTTTCTAGTATCTTTGTGGACAAAATATCATTGTGTATCAAATAGTCTAGAACCATGTCCCACAAAGTATGGTTCATAAATCAACTGCCTCAGAATGTTCCTGAACCCCATCTCAGAAATATTACATTAGAATTTCTGTGTTAGAGCTGAAGAATCTGCATTTTAATTCAAGACTCTGGGTGATTTTATATGCTGAAGCTTGAGAATCACTGCTCTATAGCAACATAGAATTTATCCAGAATGTTTTGTTTTTGAGCCTCAGACAGATTAGGTAGCAAAAATAATTTAAATAATCACTAGTTTGGTTTTTATATGGGCTGAAGAACTAGAGATTCTGCATTTTTAGTGTTGATACATAATATTTGTGTATTCAATCACTAGAATCCTATGGGGAAAACATGAAAACGTAAATTATTTTTTTACTCACACAGCTGCAGGCTGAGAGAGGAAATACATCTGAAATGTGTGTGTGTGTGTGTGCACGCATGTGTGTTTACATGAAGACCATGCCCAGCGAAGAAATTGAACTGATAATCCATGATCTCAATTTGTTGCCCAGAGTCCCTAATCCAGATGTTTTTACAGGTGAGAGTTATCCAAGTTTCAAGGAACAGATCATCTTTGGCTTATGTGTTTCAGAAAGAATAATAAAAGGACATCCAAATAATTTTGTGGATCTAATATAACTATGACTTGAAACTTGGTTAAGAAAAGTGTAAGAAAAAAATCAGGATCATTTCACTTATAAAATAAATGCCAAAATCTTAAATAAAATATTTATTAAACAAATATAAGCAAATCCCCCAAATATATTATGATCATGAAGCATTTATTCCAGGAATAAAAAAAATGGTTTAACATTAGAAATTCAGTACATCAATGGACAAAGGAACAAAAATTATTGATATCTCAATAACTGCAGTAAAAGCATTTTATACAGTTCTATACAATGATAAAGTCAGATTTAAGTGATCAATCCATGGCAGAGAAATCAGGTTGGAGTGTGTATAAATCTATGCATTCATATAAAAATGTTAGACTTGTTTGCTGAAAGATTGTTTTATAAATAAGGACTAAAAGGAAACATCCTTAATTTGATAAAGGCTACATGCGTAAAACTTACAGTAAATATACTGTTAAGAGAAAATCTCTAGATTTATCCTAACTTATATCAGGTACAGAATAAAAATATCTATTATCACTACTTATTGACATAGCTCTGGATGTACTGGCCAATTAATTATATTAGAAAAGCAAAACATTTTTGGAAAAGAAATAAAATTCTATTTTACGAAAAATATCTCCATTGAAAATTCAATCAAACTGAATTAATAAACTATTAGAAATATTAAGAGTTCAGCAAAGTTGATGGGTACAAAATTATCTAACAAGCTCAATGTTTCTTTCTACTAGCAATAACAAACTAGAAAATATCATTTTATCAAAAAGACACCTACACTTGAATGCTTATCACAGCATAATTCATAATGGCAAAGATATGGAATCAACCCAAGTTCCCATCAATACATGAATGGATTAATAAAATATGGCATATGTATACCATGGAGTACTACTCAGCCACAAAAAATGGTGAACTCTAATACCTTTTGTAACAACCTGGATGGAATTGGAAACCCATCCTTCTAAATGAATATCATAAGAAAGGAAAAACAAATACCACATGTACTCACTATTAAATTGGAACTAAATGATCAACACTCATGTGCACATATGGTAGTAAAACTCAGGGGAAATAAAGCAGGTGTGAGGTGGGAGGAAGGGATGGGTAAATTCACACCTAACAGGAACAATGCACGTTATCTGGGTGATAGACACACTTTTAACTTTGACTCAAACTGTGCAAAAACAATTCATGTAACTAAAACGTTTGTATACCTGTAATCTGAAATTTAAAAAATTAGAAATTTGTGTACATTAAAAAATAACTAAAATATCATTCACAATGCATTAGGAGTTGATAACCTATGGCCCACAGTACAAACCTGGCCTGCTTAAATAAAGTAAGGTTTATCAGAACACAGCCATGCCCATTTGCTTACATAAATGTAAGCAAGCAAGCAAGAAAACCAAATGGAAAAATGAACAAAGAAGATTAGGTAACACACAGAAGGGGAAGCCCAGAAAAATGACTAATATGTAAGGAGATGCTCCAATTACCTTAGTAATCAGAGACCTTTAATTTATCATAACAAAGAAATAATACTTTACAACAACCAGAATGGCAAAATTTTAAAAAGTGAACAATAGCAGGTGTTGGTAAGGACATAGGAAGAGGATTGTGAGGTTGGGGGCTGGGGAGCTATAAATTGGTACAGCCACTCTGGACAGCAACCTGGTGGCATCCAGCAAATTAAAAAAAATATATATATACAACCCCCACAGTCTAGAGATTCTAATCTAGTCTTTTATCTTCAAGACTTTTTGCAAAGATCCATAAAGAAACATGCATAGGGATGTTCCTAGATGTATTGTTTGCTCAGGTGAGAAGTTGACGATAGCTTAAGGGGTCCCTCAGTAGAAGAATGTATAAATCGAATGCAGATACATGATCTGGGACTCTGCAAAATGTAGAAGGAATAAACTCGCTCTCCCCCACATATATAGCAACATGTGTTGATACCAAAACATAGTCTTGAGTAAGAAATGCCTAGAACAGAATAAAATTTATAGCATAATGCTATTTTTCAATAAATTAAAATTACATATATATCAAAAACACCATTAACATTTTATAAGAATAAATATATGTATAAGAACATATCAGACATGTGTTTGGAGACTTGCATAGAGAAAGGAGGAAAACAGAAGTGTGGAAATGCAGATGGGGCAGAAGGGAGGGAATACAATAATAAAAGTTGACAAAGAGCCTTCCACCAACTGACAATAATCTGTGAACTGTAGTGAAATAAATTTAACTTTGCACCCAGGTTTAAAAAAGAACAAAACCAGTTTGCAGTCCCACCAGCAGTGTAGGAGTGTTCCTCTCTCTCGGCATCCATGCCAGCATTTATTGTTTGGAGACTTTTTGATAAAGGCCATTCTCACTGGAGTTAAGTGATATCTCATTGTGGTTTTGATTTGCATTTCCCTGATGATGAGAGATGTTGAGCACTTTTTCATATGTTTGTTGGCCATTCTTTCGTCTTTAGAAAAGTTTCTGTTCATGTCCTTTGCCCACTTTTTGATAGGGTTGTTTGATTTTTTCTTGCTGTTTTTCATGAGTTCTAAGTATATTCTAGTTATCAGCCCCTTATCAGATGTGTACTCAGACTTGTGGGGGGAGAGGGGGAAAGGACAAAATTTGTACCCCCATAATATGCTGAAATAAAAAAGAAAACAAAAAACATAATGACAAACTTTTAGTTAAATTTTAAAATAATGAGATTAGCAGTGTTCATAAAAATGCACATTTTTTAATTTAAAACTCATCATTACGTCTATATACTTATAGCATTTCTCTTCTTTTGCGGGTATTTCCTAGCTCAGTGAGAAAGCTGTTTATGGGCATTTTGGAGGAATTGAAGGTCGAGAGGGTTTTGCTGTGCTGTTGCTCAGAATGTAATATCCGACTGGGCTATCTGTGTGGCTATCAGCAACATTAGTCCTCCAGCGGATCAGAATTCTGCGGGATGTGGATTAGCATTTAAATGTGATAGAATCATACCGAATACTGCTGTGGATGAGAGGCCAAAGCTATTTATTCCTAGTTTCCAGCTCAGACTCGTATCATACCAACCGAGAATTTCCTTTTATTCCCATGGTTCTAACACAGTGCCAGGCACACACTAGGTATTTCCCTAAATGTTGAAAGAATATTAGTTGAATAAGTGAAAACAAAACCAATTAGCTTCTTTGCTCAATGGGACTTAAAAAGGAGTGATGTACTAACAAAAATTCCACCAATAAAACAGGTAATAATTGCAAACCTTGGAAAACTTGAAAAAGATATTAGTGAACAAACCTTACACTTCTTAAATAAAACTTTTTTGGATGGAAGGCTTCTTGCATACCCCTTCCTGGGGTCCATCTGTCCCTTGCTTGGTGACTGGTGATATACCAGATGATGGCTTAAGCTTAAGTGCAAAGACTGGAATTATTAGACTGAGTGGGAGATCTCAGCTAACACAAGGACAAAATGGCTAGACAATAGGGAAAGAGTAGTGAGCAAACAAGGATTATAAGAGTTCTGTCAAAGCTATTGAGCAAGAAAGGAATGCCATTCTTAGAGTTAGGAGAGTGGGCCTGGGCAATTGACCTCAGCTAGGAGGCTGCTGCTCCTTGCCAGTGTAGAAGGTCAAGTGGAACTAACATTTTCAAGCAAATCCATGAGCTAAGTGCTTTTCAGATGTTATCTTCTTTAATCCTTACAACCTTAGCAGGTGGCTGAGGCAGCTATTCCTGTCTTTGTTTCAGATGGGATAGCTTAAGACTCAGAAATCTTAGGTGTCTCACTAAGGTCAAGTCAATGGTAGCAGTAAAATATGAAGCCACAATTTTTTGCTATAAAGCACTGGCTATTTTCATAATACTACGTTCTCTTCTTTAGCTTAAGCTGAGATTGAAGGCAGGTTAAGGAGAAAATATAAATGTATAATAGCCAGAAGAGAGAGATCTGAGTTCAAATGGGTTGGTGTCAGGTGAGGGGAGCCTGAAAATATTCCAAAGTGATGATGCCATAAGGAATGCTTATTTCCTAAGCTGGACTAGCACTGACACTGTGTCTGCTCTAGGTACCTAGAGCTATCTACTGGTGCATAATTTTTAACATTTGTAAATCATCAAAACCTTTTTATAGTGCCTATTATATATAAGATACTCTATAAGTTGCTGGGTTGGGGTGGGAGGCAAGGGCTCAAAGGAACCTTCCTCACTCAAGAGGTTTGAAACATGGCTGGGAAGACAGGACAGGTAACAACTGAAAAATACAAGATACTCAGGTGAAACAGACAAGGGCCATCGAAAGACAGAGGCAAGGATGATGGCTGTAGAGTGGTTAGTAGGAGAAAATTGCAAAGAGATAGTGAGATTTAAGAAAGGATACAAAAATGAGAAATGTTTAGATCAGTGGTTCTCAAAGTATAGTCAGTAGACTCTTGGGGGTTCCCAGAGACCCTTTCAAGAAGCCTGGAAGGTGAGAGCTATTATACAGTAATCAAGATTGCTTTTTTCACTGTTGACCTTTGTATTGATAGCGCAAAAATAATATAAGTAAACTGCAGTGACACCAAGATGTATATAGTAGTGTATAATAGTGTATAGTAGATGTATATAGTAGTGTATAGATGTATATGTAGTGTATAAGTTTTCTTCACTGTTACTCACAGTTTTAAAAAATTTGCAATTTAAGAATATTCTTGATGGAACAATAATAATTCTATTGACTCTTGAGAACAGATCTTTTGAATATACTGTGGGATATAGAGAGAAGTATACAAAAAGTAATTTTGCTGTGTAATGAAGGATTATCTTCTTGAATTGTGAGCTGAGACAGCCAAGGAAACTATCACTAGAGCGAATAGACAACCTACAGAATGGGAGAAAATATTTGCTTTCTACACATCTAATACAGGGCTGATAACAAGAATCTATACAGAACTTGAGAAAATCAACAAGAAAGAAATCAAACAACCCCATCAATAAATGGGCAAAGGACATAAATAGAAACTTTTCAAAAGAAGGCAGACTAACGGCCAACAAATATATAAAAACTATTTTAATGGCTGCATAATATCTTATATAGGTATAACACAATTTACTTAGTCATTTCTTGATTATTAAAAATGTATGTTTGAATATTAATTTGTATCTGTTGTATCACCAGTATATGTAATGCTGTGGGTGAACATCTTCCTTCATAAAGATTTTTGTTTTAAATTGAATTTTTCTTTTTTATATATTCCCAATAGCAAAATTACATTTGAAACTTCAAAAAAAGTATAAAATTATAAAGAGTAATATCTTGAATAACACTGGGAAAAGTTCATTTCATTTTCTTTCTTTCCCCTAGTTTAGCAGCACTGGATACCTACCATCTGCTGATTCCTGTGCTAGGCTGGAAAGAGAGGGCTCAAAAGAAATGTAGCTTGAGGTTCAGATTTTGATCCTATTCAGTTAAACAAATGTTGGCTATCTATTCTACCCAGTACCATGGTAGGCATTGGGATGTCATGGATCATTGTAGCAGCTGGTACCTAATGAGGAGCCTTCCCAGTGCTGGGCAGAGATGGCTCTATTTCATCCTCATCGTTTATTCCACCAAACTATAATGCACATAATGCTGCTAACCCCACTTTATATATGAGGACATAGAAGCACAGAGATGAACTGACTTGTCCAGGTCCAAGTGGCTTATAAGAGGCAGAGCTGCAATTTGAACCCAGTGTGGTTGCACTACATTGTTCTTCCCTCAAGAAAACTTGTAGTCAGAGGAAGAAAAGGTCCGCAGCATCTGCTACTCCAGAGGATTTCTTCTCTGCTGGTGCCCATGTTCCAAGAGCCAGTTCTACGGGGGCATAAGACGGGAGTGCGCCCTGAACCTAAGCTGCCGATACCGGAGGGCGGTCAGTACTGATTGCACCATCGGGCACTTCTACATAAAGTAGATTAAACAAGTTCACTATTTCGCTGCTAACATTTATATGCAATGCTTTTTAAATGTACTTATACTTTTAAACACACACCCAGGAAAGCAACAAAGTCTGAAATGTAGATAAGAAGGTGAAGGAAATCTGTATTCTTAAGGGAAAAAAAGTTCAGACTGGACCTGACCATCGTTTCCCAAGCAGTATTTTGTGTAAAGAAGTTTCATGGGTCAGCCAAGTTTAGGGCCTGATGCATTTTTTTTTTAACCTTCCTTTGGGAGATTAATTAGGAAAATTAAGTAATTTCAAGGCTCTGAGAAGTCCTGCAGCGAAGCTACCTGTTTAAATTTATTTGATCTGAAATTTTCGAAATTTACACCCAGAACACTTAAGTGACTCCAATTTGCATCCCACACTACTTGGGATGTTGGTGGACCAGACGTATGCTGATTGGACAGTAATCTTCTCTGGTGGCTTCTGAGAGCAGGAGCCTAGCTCCATTAGTCCATGGGTTCCCGTAAGTGACCCGGGGGCTGGCCGCACTATGGCGGCTCTGTGTTTTCTCCTTCATCATGTCTCACCAATGGGATAAAACAGAGCAGTGAAACATGACAATTCCCACCAAACAGGCTCATTCTCACATTCTGACTCATTTCTCTTATGCTTTTGAAGACTCCGGGGCCGAAGGGAGCCGTATGTATCAAGTAGAGGAAGGCCCCTTCTCCACATTTCACGTGGCACCTGGTTCAAGTGTGTCGCATTACAGGGAACACCTGCTGCCTGTTCTGCGGCCTGGGCTGCTCAGCCAACTTGCCCAGCTGGTCCGTTCTCCCGGCACATGAGCCTTTTCAGGGTGGTGTGATGAAGACTTTGACTCAGCCCCAAAACTGTCTTTTACAACCCCCCCCCAACCCCCTTTGGCTATTGTGTGGATGGAGGTGGTGATTGAATTAGCAAAGCTGTTAAAAGCAGAAAGAGAACACGTGCAAAAGGGCCTCGGAGCCTCCACCAGCAGCTCAGTTTGCTCTGTACCGGGGAGCGCGAATGCGAGCTGCACTAAGTGGTACCTGGTGATTATGGTATTAGCGGGGCTCTGCTCCTCAATGCCTGTCACTCACTGCCGCTGAAAAGGGGCCTGAAGCAGGGGAGCTGCCGAGAGGCGAGGAAGAGCCACAGTCCCGTAATTATGAGACTAATTCCAAAAAGGTCAGAACTCCTTAATCAAACGCTAATCAAATCGTTTTGTAAATGATGATGATTCTATCCAGGGTGGGAGGCGGAACAGTCAGGGGGCCCAGGGCAGGAGCCCTGAGTCCTCTTGAACCAGAGTGGGTTTTGAAGATAAGTGTTGGTAAAAAGCAAATGGCTTTACTCAGGAAGAGAAAAATCAGTAGTAGGAGGTTTTCGTTTTTTTAAGTACAAAATAACATCATTTTCTTTTACCTTGAATTAGCTGCGTTGGAGTGAAGGGATGATAGTCCAAATAAGCAGACATGTCCCTTCCCTTACCCTTTCTAAGTATGTGCCAACAACATTTGAATTTGCAGAGTCAGCTGCAGTTTATAAAACACTTCTATCTGCATTGTTTTATCGACTCCTTATAGCAACTTCACGAGACAGGTTGGACCCATTACTGAGATGAGCAAACTGAGACACAGAGATTCTGCCACTTTCTTTTGGCTGGTCAGTAGCAGAGGGAGGACTCAACCCAAAATTGATCCCAAATGCAGTGCTCTTTGCACATACAATAGCTTCTGCTAGAGCAGATCTCTGGCTCAGGAGCCACCTGGGCCTCTTAGTCAATAATCCCACATTTGTCACCCTGCTTCCCCCAACCTCACCCTGCCCTGACTTTTATTTAATCTCTAGGTTTTCTTCACTGCAAACCTCCCAGTTATAAATAAATAAACAAACTAATGAAAATACCTAGTACCCTCTGCAATTTCAGAGACTTTACAAATACATTTAAAAGACACATGCACACAGAGATACACACTGTTCCTTTCATATTGAAAAGTATATTTGGGGATTGGTCTGCATGAAAAAAACAATTTTATTCCCTAGATCACTGCAGTCTCATTACACTTTTTCTAAGGCCTTGCACCATCTTTGGCATGTGCAATCTTTTTAAAGCATTGCTGATCAGCTGAAATCAAGCTGATGGTAAATTTCTAGAGGCTCTCATTATGCAGCCAGTCTTGGTCATCCTTCCGGGCAAAGTGGATTTGCCTGTGGTCCTGCGTTGCGTGTACCAGGCTGCAAACGCTAGGCAGGACACGTTGGCAACAGCCTCCTTTTCCAATCCTCATTTTCTCTCCTTCCCGGGGTGTGAGCTCCCCAAAGTGTGATTAATCCATCTATTGATTGCCTCCTGCCATAGCCAGGGTGAGATATGGCTAGCAATCGGTGCCAGGCCACTATGTGACCGGACTGCTAAGCCGAGGTGAGAACAGACAAGTGCTAGCCGGCGCTTTCCCGCCTTGCAGACAGAGATGGGGCAACGAGAGCCGCGCTTCCCACACGCCTCACGGAATGATCCTTCTCATCAAAATGCAGCTGATTCCTTTTCAAATGAATTATAATGTATATTCCCTGCTATCTCAATTGGCAGGCTATCACAAAGGTCTAATAAAAGTTTATGGGTAGAGGGAAAGAGGATGGAAAAAAAAAAAGGAACAAGATAGAAACCTCCTGGAAATAGAGCCAAACAAGAATGTGCTGCTTTGATTAAAGCATTCCAGGCAGATATAATGGATGACCAAAAGCATGCCAGCAAAAGGGATTAGAAGAATAAGAAGGCATTTACCTAATATGCAGAGGCACTGTAGTGGGAGGAAAGGTAAGGTGCAGATAAGCTGAGAGGATAGGCAAAGACTGTAGAAAGAAAATCTTCTACCTGCAAACGAAGAAGGTAAAATGAGAAATGCAGGCACTAACGCATTCCCAAGCCTAGTTTTGGCCAATACGTTAAGGAAAGAAAATTTAGCCAAGCAACAATTGGTTAAGATTTTTGTTTTTTCTCCTTTCCTGCCCAAGAGAAAGTCAGGCATGCCTGTCCTCAAGCACAGATGCCACAATTTCTTACATTCTGCCTCCTATGTTTAGAAGAGCATCTCAACCACAAAGTCACACTGCTCTCTTCATTTTAGGAATTCCTATCACATGCAGGAAGTCACCTGAGATTATGTAGCACCTTCCATTTCCTGTGAAATTGAATTGATTTTCAATGCACCCAGGGCAGAACACAAACAAGTTGCAAAGTTGATCAGTGGTCTAAGACCTAGTGTCCATCTGCATTTGGGAGAGTGGCAGTGCAAACTTTAAGGCAGCTTGATCCTCCACAGAGTAGCTCTCAGTCCCTGACTCACGTTGGTTTTCCTACTTATCTATTACAGATGTGCACAAAGCCAAAGGGACATGTACAGACATCTGGGAGAGACAGAGTTTGTAGCTTGCAAGAAAACAATTAGAATACAGGGCCGGAATTGTGTAGTAAGGTTTTAAGCTCAAGATGAGGTGGGAGCTGAAGCCAGTCACTGAATCGAGGCTTGGTGACTCTTTCTCAAGGTTCCTGGAGGAATGGCTGATGAATTGACACCTGAAGGTTGGATAGAAATTTGCCATATTACAAAGGAGGCAGATGGAAGAGAAGTAAGAGAGTAGGTGGAGAAGACTGAAGATTATTCTAGAATGAGGGACCATAGTCACTCAGGCCTGGAGGTGAGTGATCAGGCATATCCAGGTAACTACACATTGTCCAACATGACCAGAGCATAGTGTGGAGGAAGACAGCGGCAAGCCATGAGGATGGGGGAGTCCAACCGAGGCCCTGTAGGAAGCATTCAAGTGTCTGGACTTAATTCTGAGGGCAGCTGCAAAGACACAGAAGAGTTTAAATAGGGCAGCGATATGATCAGGGTCCAAGGGTGTGGTCGAAAAGGGACCACACTGGAAGTCGGGAGACCAATTAGGAGAGGATCAGACCAGATGGCCTGATCTCAGGTGGCAGCAATGGGATGGAGTGACAGTAAGGGAGGACACCAAGGCGATTCCCAGGAGAAACCATGCCATTTGAGAACCATTCGAGAGATTGGCCTTATTATAAATGAGTTCCACGGCGAGCCCAACACTTTGTAGATGCCCAATAAATTGTTAACAAAAAGTGTTAAGTGAGCTCTCGCTCTCTCTAGAAGGTTGTGGGAGTTCAAGAACTCCAGGAGACAAGGAAACGACAGACATGCTACATTTATATTCTGCTTGGAAAATAGTCCCAGAATACAGAAGGAAAGGATCTATAAAATCCAAGAGGAAAGTGGGGCCCTGAGCCACGTGTGAGGAACTGGTCATGCCAGACTGACTCAAATAAAATTACTTCAGTGGGGTTTTTCTCCCAAGCACCGGCCGATGATGGCAAAGTTGCCTGTACTTGGAGATGAACAAACGATTACCACAAAACCAGTGTTTCAATATTTTGCTTGGCATCAAATTCAAACTGGATTGGAGAAGAATGTGGTTTGGAAATAGGATGAGAATTAATAAGTGAAATGGCCCATGAGAAGTGCCAGTGTTTCTAAATACGGAGCGCAGTCTCTGATAGAAATGTTATTTCTTGGTGTCCTTATTAGTAAATTGAAAAGAAGAATTTGCTTATTGATGCAAATTGCAGATGCTGCTAAATTAGGCAGCATTGTCAACACCCAGCAGATCACAATATCCCCAAAGAGGTTAGAAATGAGGGGCAGGAAGTAATAAAACAAGGTTAAATTTGGCTAGATGGAAACTACATCTGGGGAAAAATAATTCAAAAAACAGATATTCATTGGCCCAAAGAAATCTGGACCCCACTGGTGCCAGAGGAGACCCAGGTGCAATACCGGATGGCAAATTAGGTAGGAGTTTAAAATATGCTAGGGCAGCCAAATCCCATTCAGTTCTGGCCTGCCTCATCTGATAAAGAAACCTCATCCCACCAAAGGAGAAGATCTGGTCCACCTCAGCCTTCCCTTTGTGTAGGCCATTCACAAAGGAAATTCAATCCATTCATTGCTTTGGTTTCAGTTATTGGGATAAAACAAAAATTATCTACTAGAACTAGAAGACCTCCACTATTATCTCAAGTTCATGGTCAATGAATTTTAGCTAAAGAAATAAACCCACTGTGATTTGCACATAGAAGCTTCATTCATGATAGCTTAAGATGTATCACTACTATTCTTTCATTATTCTCCCATTACTGTCTTCCAGGGAAGTGGCTAGCTGGTCGTATGATCTGTCTCTGTTTTACATATGGTTGCCAAGGGCATTCAAGAATGCCAGTCATTGGTCTCTATGTCTGGTGCTTTGTTAATTATAAGAACATCTTCTTTCTAAATGATTTAGGCTTTTGAGAGGCCTTAAAGGGAATTGGAGAATTGTCATCAATGCCACCACATGTCGAAGGGGCATTACTGGAAAATTCTATGGGCAGGCGAAATATTCTGCTTAAGGCACTGATGTTTAAAAATTAATTGGTACATAAATATCATCAAATAATCTTCAGGGTAAACAGATCTTTGCTGGACACTCCCTTAGTTTAAGTTTCATTAATACCCTTTTGAATCATAAAAGGAAATACGGATGAAGAATGATCATCATGATTTTAATGCTAAAGAATTCTTAAGGCCTATATCCAGTCTACCTAAAAACCCCGACAGAAAGGGAGGCAGGAAATGGAAGTAAACACTATCATTGCAAAGAAAATTATTTCATTATTTCCTCAATTTGCTTTCATGGCTTATCAAGCACACTCAGCGAATATAAATGCTTCTAGAGCAAAATCATATGATTTTACCCAACTGTCATAGCTTGATTTTAAACAAACCCATTGGCCATGTACATGCTTGGGCAGATCCAAGGGCTATTACTAATGCATGCTCAGACAGTCTTCCCAGAACTATGATTGCATTTTGACCTTGACTAGAGTCTGGGTACTGTGGTCCTGTAGTTTAGTGGGGCTTTGTTTGCAGGCAGATTCATTTTGGTCATATTGTCTAAGTGACAACTCATTATTGCAATTAAAGTAAGGGATAGTTTGTGATTTGGGTTTTAGTGAGGGATAGTAAATTTTATAGTGTATGTAATTTGGAACATGTCTGGGTTTCAGCCCATATGTGGAAATCTGCCCGGGTGCTTATTATTATGCTTATCTGCAAATGACCAGATGGCCTTGCCCAAATGTAGGGAACCATTTAGTGCCGTTTTAAACAATTAAGGCTATTAACTCTGACTTGAGATAATCCTGTGCCCAAAGGGAACTAGTTTTGCTGTCCTTCAAAGTCATCAAATGTAATTAAATGCCATACTGAGGAGTAGGCATTAATGGATTAAGGAGACAGGGCTGTCAACCAGTCTTGGGTCAAGCAAGGCAGAGAGAATATAGGAATAGATCAGAAAGATAGTATATTAGGTAAGGTACTGGCTGAGCTGCTGTAACAAAGGATACCAAAAATATTATGACTCAAAAAAGGTAGTTCATGTGCCTCTTGAACAAAACACAGAGATAGGCGAAGGGCCCAAGACACGCAGCTCTGCCCCTCAAGATCCCATATCCCTTCTCGCTTGTTGCTCTGAGATCCATTGTAGAATTTTCCTCACACAGCTAAAGCTATCTCACTAACACATCTACATTCCATTTGGCTATAAGGGGAAAAGAGAAAATGTAAAGGGCAAGCAAATTTATTTTGAGAAATTGGTAAAATTGTACATATCAGTTCTGTCACTTCTGTTTACAATTCCACTGCCAAGAACTTAGTTATCTGATCACCACTAGTTGCAGGGGGAGCCTGGAAAACATAATCTCCAATTGGATGACTCCATATGTTTTGCTAAAACTCAGTAGGTGGGAAGTTCTACTTTGAAAAGGAAGAATGAGAGAATGATACTGAAGCCGTGTAGTCTCTGCCACAGTTTTGTTGTAAAAGCCAGAGGTAAGAACAGGGTGACTACTACTCACAGGAGTAAGGAGGTCTGAGGAATCTCACAGCTAAGAAAAGGTGATGGCTGGTCAATGTCACGTGGGTGGGACCAGAGAGTATGCTATGTTCTAGAAACTGTAAGATTCCTTGAATACATTAAATTGTTTAATTTTCACAAAAACTCTAGTTGTTAGTACAGAAAATAGTGTGTTAGTACAGATCCTCCAAGAAGAAGATACCAAGACAGGATTGAACACAAAAGAAATTACTAGGGAATTAATCTGACACTGAGTGAAGGACAGAAGGAAGGAAAGAAAGCTGGGTCTGAGCATTTTGACTGCAGTGAGCTTCTCAGGACAGCTTGGAAAGGCCATCAGAGAGTTAGCTCCCCTGCCACACCTGCCAATCAGAGACCCACGTCTTCCGTGTCCTACATCAGGCCTTAGTCCTTGGCTAAGAGAAGTCCATGTGAAGTGCGGGTTCGTTGTGAAGGTGGTGATCGAGTTCAGAGAGCAGCAGCTGGGGCTGAAGGTCAGTTACAGCCCTGTGGTTGGGAGCGCACACTACATGGTTTTCAGGGGTTAAGTCAAGATGGTCAGATGAACACAATTGCATGTGATGTCCCCAAACTAAGAGTTTAAGGAGAGGAAACTCCTTCCTCTGGCCTCCTACCAGGCCAAGAACCAATGCCAGGGTCTCTGATCCTGGCAGTGAGTGTGGGAGAGCTTTGCAGGGGAGCTAGTCATTTATATTGCTCCTGCCTGACGCAGCTTTGGGACACAAAACTACAGTCACGGCACCAAGCCCTAAGCCTTGGATCAATCTTTTCTTCTTTCTAAGCCCCTCTTATACTCCAAACCACTCCTAAAATGAGTTTCTTGGTCTTCAGACATTGGGCAATGAAGGGATCTGTCGGAAATAAAGACAAGTTCTTTACTGAAATGAGGCAGGCCGGGTTGAACCCAACCTCTACCAATTGAATTGGATAAAGGCACCCCTAGTGGCAGACAGAAAAGCTCCATGGTGGATGGTTTGGCAAACAGAGGGCAGGCTGGTTTTCAAATTCTACTCATCCCCTTCACCAAACTATGCAGGGCACAACTGTACACATTAGTCCTGCTTAGGGTCCATTAGTCTTAGAAGTCAGAAGACACCCCCAGACTCTTAACATGGAAACTAAGAAATGCCTCTATCCTGGAATCTTTCAGGGCCAGTGCCCACGGTGAGCTGTCCCATATACCCGAGCAGCCTGCCCTCTGATTCTCCACTTCTGTGCCCAGTTTGGCCCTTTTCTTCCTGCCTTGCAGCCATATGTGCTGCCCCTGCCCTACTCGCACCCCTGACTCTTCAATCCTCTCTCTACTTTCTGGCTGGCTAATGGCTGACCTGTTTTACTGGTCCAGGAGCGTGTTTTCAGTATCTTCACTCAGAAGATTTTAATCGAGCAACAACTGGGTGTTGGGAATATAGAGATGAACCCAATCCGGACCCTGTTCTCAAGTATTCAGGCTTAGTGAGGGGTCTGCTGTAACAGAACTTTACTTACACAGGGAAAAGAGAGAAGGGACCTGTCAATTATGCTTGAAGGGATGTATCATTGGGTGGTTGCAATGAATGATGACTGTAAGTCAACTAGGTGAGGAAATGGTGAGGAAGATCATTCCAGGGAGAGGAATCAGCATGTGCAAAGTCCCACATGTACACAGAGCTGTGTGTATTCAGAGAGCCAGAATGATTAACACTAAGGCTGTGTGCAGCAGGAAAGATGGGAGACACAACTGGAAAAGTAGAGAGAGGGGCTGGGTCCTGAAGGGGTTTGGTATGGAATTTAGACCTTATCCTAAAGGTGCCAGGTAGCCATTGAAGGCACTAGGCTGAGAAAGGGTATGCCAGATTTGTGTTTTTGAAAAGATGGCTTCTGCTTCAACCTCATTGGGTTGAATCCTTTTCTACTTAGGCCAACTGGTCTGATTTACCATATTTAGGGAAATGATAAAATGAGCATGCTGAAATGAATATAAGGAGGCTCAGAAATAGGAGACAGTCTTGGTGCTGAGGGAAGATTGCCTGCCCCTGAATATCTCAACTTCTGATGGACTGGTTTTCTAGGTTGTTGAGTCTAAGCACAGGTAACGTTGGATTGCTAAAAGCCATCTTCTACTTTCATTGGCTTTGAATGAATTTAGCGGATTCTTTCAATTTGAAAGGAAGCTTGCCTAAATATAGTTAGATGAAGAATTCTTTAATTTGCATAGATTTTTATTGTTTGCAAGGTACTTTAACATATATTAGCTCATATAATCCTCACAGAAATATTGTAAAGGGAGTAGTAATTCATATTATCTACTCCCATTTGACAGATAAAGGCACAGGAAAATGGCTTAAATGACATGTTCCAGGTCACAACCAGTAAAAGGACAAGCAAAAACTTGAAAACAATTTGACTACAAACCCAAGGCTTTTGCCACTATAGAATGCTGTCTCTAAAATAAATTCATTCCACCCAGCACTTGACGTCTTCTTTTTAAGTACTTTAAGAAAAATGCTGACAAGGGACTAGATAGGTAGACTAGCAAAACAAGACAGGAGAAAAGTTAAAATCCTAACTAACCACAGATTCCAACGTGGTTACCAAAATTAGTTTGCAAATTGAACTCTGGGCTTCCAGGCAGCCAAAGCAAAACAGGAATATATTCATATTATCCTTAGGAAAGGAAATACTATATCTCGAGGGAAGCAAACCTTTCCTTGGCACTCAGATATAAGGGAATTTTCTCCTGTAAGTCTTTTATGTTGAGGATATTGAGTGATGCACTTTATAAATTCCTCTAAAATATTCCTGCCAAGAGAGCAGAAATGGAGATGCACAGCTATTTCTTATAGATGATCCCAATGAGCATGAAGAGCAAAACTAACCCTGCATTTTATTCTATAATATCTCTCATTTGTGCCATTGTTCAGCAATAGTGTGTTGATATGATATTTTTGAAAGATGAAGATGTAAGAAAACAGTCTCATGAGAGGTTTCAGGAAAAGAGAAATTGCCTGCCTAAAGCAGTAGGTGTATGGGAGGCGACTAAAGTTTCTTCCCCTAGGAAACTCTATGGAAACTTCTCCCCAGTTTTTCAAAACTGACCTTGCCTGGCTCCCTCTTGGGTGTGTACCCAAAGCAAAACTCAATACCAAAGATATCCATGTTCTTCCATTTGCCACTTTACCCCAGAGCATGAGGATACATTTTATTAAGATAAGCTTCCAATACCAATTCTCTCAAAGGGGGCACATACAACTTTTCTCCATAGAACTATCAATTGACTACAACTGCAGCAATTAACACATCGAATTTTGCACCTTAACTTTCACCTGGAAGACATCAGTTCAGTGTCCCTCAGCCTGTCCAGAAAGGGGTCACTGGAGCACAAGTTCCTTCAAAGAACTACCAGAGATGATGAAAGGAAAAAACCAAAAGCTCTAGCATTTTGCTGCTGTTGTTGCTTTTCTCTCTCAGAACTAAGTCACCTTCTACGTCATTTCCATGAGGCCATTGGCTCAGCGCAGCCCTAGCCCCAGTGGGCTCGTAGAATCCATGTCTTCTTCCACACTTGCTCTTCACAGACAATGCCCTCGGTGGGAGGGGATCCTTCCAGCCCTCCTGCTGGATGGCTCTGACAATGGAGCTTGATGATTTAATCATGCATTCACCAGGCTGCCTAGGAGACAGCTGGCTAGGACGAGGACACAATCTGTGGCTGTGGAACAGAGCCAAGTTAACTGGGGTTGAACCTATGACCTGGGCCTCCTGGGCATGAACTCTAAATCAATTGCACAAACTGGCCACACTTACGGCAAGACTTTTATGTACAATAATAATAGTGCAGATGTACATTGACAGAGCACTTACGATGTGTCAGTCTCTTGTTGGGTGGCGCTATAGAGATGATCTATGAGCCTCTCTACTCCTTATGAAGAATGTCTACCATCATTTCCATTTTACATGGAAGGAAATAGAAGCTTACGGAGTCTAAGAAACTTTTCCAAGGGCGTATAGTTAAAAAAAAAATAGTGAAAACAGGATTCAAATAGGCAATTCCCCATCCCAACATTGTAACATTGCCCATATTACAGACAGGGCAAAAAAAATAGAAAAGGTGTGTTGTATAAGTAAACTAGTTAGCTAGCAAGAGCCTCTGGACTTTCAACTTGAGATTCTATTTGTTAGAGTTTTTGAACTTGTAAGTTACAGCACCATTGTTTGTCATGTCTCAGAATCTCATCTTTGGTGCTGGATAATGACAGGCCCAGGAGGGAGAGGCTGGCATTAAATATGCCCACCTTGACCACATTCTCAAGAAATATTTTATGAAAACCTGGGTTTCCAAAGAACAAATATATTTACTGCATGACTTATACTGCTAGTAGGATTATAAATTGGTACAAGTTTTTTGGAAGGTGCCTTATTAATGATGTATCATAAGCTTTAATTGGGGGTATGTATTTTGCCTACGTGTTCACTTTGGGAAATTTATCCTAAGAAAATAATTTAAGGGGGAAAAAAACGCAATGATGGAACCAAACAAGAATTTTAGCCACACTATTGTTTGTAAAAATGAAAAGTTGAAAACATACTTAATGGTCAACCAATTGATTAAATATATTTTTCTACATTCTTGCTATAGAATTCTATCTAGGCTTTTCAAAGGGTAATGTGGATCTACATTTATGTTTGCGTTATGTCAGTAAATTCAAGATGCTTGTGATATGTTGGTAAGTGAAAAAGTGGTCATCAAATAATTTGGATAATATGTCATATTAGTTTCCCAGGGCTTCTGTAACAAATTTTCACACACTTAGTGGCTTAAAACAACTTTATTCTCTCACAGTTCTAGAGGCCAGAAGTCTAAAATCAAGGAATTGGCAGGGTTGGTTCCTTCTAGGGTCTCTGAGGGAGGATCTGTTGCATTCTGCTCTCCTAGCTTGCTGCGTTTGCCAGCAAACCTTGGCGTCCCTTGGCTTGTAGACACATAGCTCCAATCGTTACCCCCATCTCCATGTGAGCTTCTCCCCTGTATCTCCATGTTTTCTATTTTTCTCTTATCAAGACCCTCATCATTGGATTTAGGACCCATCTTAATCCAGGATGATCTTATCTTGAGTTCTTTTCTTTAATTATAACTGCATAGACTCTTGTTCCAAATAAGGTCACATTCTGAGGTTCTGGGTAGACATAGGTTGGGGTCCTCAATTCAACTTATTATATATGGTTCTATTTTTGTTAAAAATATGTATTTGTAAATATATATACCCACATAGGAAAAAGAATTTATTATAGTCATATTGACTTTGGAGATAGACACATTGGCTTTGGTTCCTCATTCCACCTGACTGACATAATATGACAGGCAAATTACCTCAACTCTTGGAGCCTCAGTTTTCTTATGAGTATTTTTATTAATATCTTAGGTGAGTAACAATACTTCACACGGTTGTTATGATTTTAAGAGATAACATATATAAAGTACTTAGCAAAATGCCTAACTTACTGAAAGTTCTCAATATATAGCAGTTATGATAAATTTAAAAAAGAGTTCTGGAAGGAGAAACCCCAAAATATTAACAGTAGTCATTTATTATAGGTGTTAATTATTATAAGTGGCTTTTACTTTCTTTTAAATTTGTTTCTATATTTTATAAAATTTTTAACCACACATATATTACTTTTTAAAATCAGGTAAAGAAACAATAAAGCTGTTTTTGTTTGGGGCAAAAATGACAAGACTTATTAGATTCTGTACCCCCTTGATACATATATACACACATATAAATAACTCAGGCATTGTAGATTAAATTAGCCTTGCAGCTAACTTTAAAAAAAAAAAAAATTCTCTTAGCCTTGGGAGCTCCTTCCTCTCTCCCTCTCCACATTTTTCCATGTGCAAAATTTGTGTTGGCTTCACTGACATTTTTCGTACCAAAGCCATAATACGCTGATGTTGGGGCTCAGAAAACATTACCCTAAAATGAAGGCCTCAGAAGCAAAAGTTTTTCTTTGATCTTCTGTCTCTCAGTCCCATTCTCCCCCGAGGCTAGACACAGAAACTAGAATCCCTCTTCCCCAAAGTGGCTCATAGAAACCCGAAAGTCAGCCATAAACCCTACAATTATTCCGTGTAAAAACTGACCCTAAAGAAATTATCTGACTTACCTTGTTTGATTATAGGTCATAAGACCCCATTCCAGAGAGGGTCCTGCCCCACACCCAGAAGGAAGGAATGCATGCCCAGAGAGGCCATGAAGAATCTAGACAGACAAGCTTTGCTGGGTTTCCACATTCAGTCTGTTAACATTAGATGATACCCTTTTATCCAATCATACTTCTTATGGCTGTCCATACTTTGTTGAACCTAAGTATAAAAATGGACAATCTCCCCTGTATCTTTGGGTCTTCATTCTGAAGGCTCTCGTTGTATACACGTTAAATAAATTTGTATGCCTTTTCTCCAATTAACCAATCTGCCTCGTGTCAGAGATTTTTCAGTGACTCTTTAGGGAGCCAAGGGCCCTGGTCTCTACGATGCCAAACATTGAAGAATAACATATTTTTTAGATGTCCACAGTGCAAAGGGTGATGCATGGCATGTTTTGCAAAATGGGTTCCTACTGTGGGAAGATTTGCCGACTTTGAGGGAGACAGAGTGAACATAAAGCTGAGGCAGTTCTGTCAGAAGGTGGGATCTGGGGAGGGAGGGAGGAGGGAGACAGCAAAGTTAAACCAAGAGGTTAGGTCAGATGTGAAGTTGTCTGGTGAGTTTGTGTTAAATTTGAACACACATAGGGTTAGTTGCCCTCTGAAAACACGTATTTTTAAAAAATACTTTTTTCATGTAAAAAGTAGTATACAATAAATGAAGAAAGAAAAGAAAATACAAGCAAAATTTTCAAAAGCTAGAATCCCACCACTCAGAAGTATTATATATTATACACACACAACTGTACATGTGCACATTCACACATATGCACACATGCATGTCGCTGCCAGAACATTTAGCACCTATATGCAAAATAGAAAAAGGTGACTTCATTTGGTGATCAAATTAGAAAAAGATGACCCTTCTGAGCAGATGCAGCCCCTGTAGCTGCGTGTTTTGGCAAGTAGAGAATACTTTTATGCAAATTAGAAAAAAGGCTCCCTTTCCTGAAATATTCTCTTGCCAGGGCATCCCTCTGTCTGGCCTTGTCAGGGGGCAGCTGGTACAACTGCATGGCTTTGAAATGAGGATGTATTGCCCATGCAGTTTTAGTGTTGTATTACATAGTGTCTGGTACATACAAAACAATGCATGTAACATAAATGCAACTTATGGGCAAAATTTTGAAAAATGGACTTATCAACCAATTGCAGAGCAGAGGCATAACCAGTATCACTGCATTTATCTCTGTTGTCGCCACTATCCCAATTCTAGACTTTCCCAGGGGAGGAAACTAGGAGTATAGAAACCTTGGGTTTATTATTGCTTTGATATATCTATATCATTTATATCTATATCAAGTCTTCTATAACTTGCTTTTTAAGCTTATACTATTCTCTAGTTTTTTTTTTCCAATTTCACCTACAGCTGCATCTAGCCTTGTTTTTTATTTTTATTTATTTTTATTTTTTATTTTAGCATATTATGGGGGGTATAAGTGTTAAAGTTACATATATTGCCCATGCCCCCCTCCCCCCTCGAGTAAGAGCTTTAAGCGTGTCCATCCCCTAAATGTTGCACATCTTAACGAACATCTTCTATGCCATAAAATTTCATTCTAAAATATTGTATAAACCTCAAAGTAATTCATTATCTGTTTGGATCATAATTTAAATAATTCTGTTATGTTAAATCAGTTAAGTATTAGTTATGTTAAATTAACATACTTTAATTAAAAAGACAGACTTTCATTTCCAAGGTTGCTACAAAACTCTTCATGATTGTCTTTAGCTTCCATGTAAATGAAATCTTGGACAATATCCTTGATTATTTTCTTAGGCTAAATCCCTGGACATGGAATTGGTATGTCCATGGTACACACCAATTGACTGATTATAAGGCTTTGCATGTGCATTAGTACTGGTGATATTGTTAAGGTGATGAGGAAGCTGGACAAGTGGTGATGAAAAGAAGGCACTTCATTGAGGCTTAGCAGAAATGTGAATACTTTCCAGATCTGCTGACCTGAGAGAACTCCACTATGCAACAAACCTCTCTGTTCTGACTCTAGGATCCTAAGGTTTGCCATAATAATGTGAATAACAGTGTTGGATGTGGAGCCGTGGTTTGGTGGAGGGTTCAAAAGCAAAACTTATGAGCAGGAGGAATCACAAAACCAATGCATGGCAACCTCATACCTGGATCTCTGGGAACCACAGAGGAGGACAAAGGCATCTTCTCTGTGCTGCAGTCAAAATGAGGGCCAGCCCCAGAGGGGGACTTACAACAAAATCGGAACATGCATATTAAAAGTAAAAGGGGGAGTTTGGATAGCCTGCACACGCCAATGCCATCCCACAGCGAGCCGACACCTCACTAAGCACGGAGGTAGAGAAGTGAAAAGGGGCAGGAGCCACCTACTCCAGCTTTGGGACCAAACAGAGAAGACTAATGATTCCTTTCCAAGAGCGGAAGAACATGAGAGCAAAAGCAGGCAAAGGGCTGTGTGAAACGGCCTTCCTTCCTCAGAGGAGCTAACTCAGTCATTGCCTAGTTTGGATCTGACAGATATTTAACAAACGGAAATATCGTTTATATATTACTCTATTCATTGCTTTAAAATACAATTTTTAAAAGATCTTTTTTTTTTTATTATTCAGGAAGCATTTCTATTTTTCTAACTGATTAAATTATTTGAATGCTATGCCTAAAATCTTTACAATTGAAATGAGCATGCCTTCCTTTCTATCATGTCTGGAGATCAGAAATTAAATTTGTGTGTTAAGTAGATTGTCAATAATGCATTTCAAAAGGTCATAATGTCTGGACTTAAACAAAATTATGTTTTTATATAAGGAAATGTTCTTTCTTGTCAAAAAACATACCAGGAGTTTCTTTCAGCTTCAGTTTGCAGCATTGGCCCGTTTTGCTATGTGATGAAACAGTGTTTGCTCAGAACCAAACAAGAACAGCGGTTCCCATTGATTCAGCACTCATTAGGACTCAGGCACTGGTTAAGTACTCATATGTATAAAATAACTTAATTCTTTTAACAACCCACCCTGGAAGCTGTTGATGTTTAACAAAGGAGCAGGCTGAGGGTTAGTGAGGTCACCTAATGGGTGGAGGTTACATACCAGAGGTCTGACTCAGTTGCAGGCTACCTTCCTTCCATCACAACCTGGCCCAAGTGGCTGGGGTGGGGCGGGAACATAGGAAATGGGGTGGGGCCTGTGCTCTTTCTTGGGTGTGAAGGAGCCACATTAAAAAGGCTCCACCCTTGCATTCCTTCTCTGTAGGCCTTTGGTTGTTGCTTCTTGCTGCTTTTCCTAAAGTTGTTTTTTTTTTTTAATTTTATCATTGTCTTAACACTTTCATGCCAACATACTAGCTTCATTTATTTTTGCAAAAATCACAACCACTTTTAGAGAACATACTCAAAAGAAATGATTTCTCACCTCACCACCATCTCAGCTTTCATTAATAATTATGACCCAGCTTAGAAATAAAATCAAGCACTTCTGTTCCTGAGCTCTGGATTGGAACTTTGAAGAATATAGCTATGAAAAATTCTCAGTTATAGGACTCACTGTAAACTGAATTTATGGACTTTCTAGGTTCTGTCAAGGTAGCTTTGCCTTCATGAGTATTTCATTTTGAATTTATAAAGAATGCTTGAACCGCTACTATATTCCAGGAACTACGCCAGTCACTGGGAAGACAAAGATGGAGAAGGCATTGTTCCTGCCTACGAGAAGTGAGAAGGCCACATAAAGAAACACGAAAATCACCACAAAACAGGGGCTCCGAGCTCTGGCTTGCCCATTAGAATCATCTGGAGAGCTTTAAAAAAAATACTATTTGACTGGATCCCTCCTTCCAAGATTTTGATTTAATTGGTCTTGGGTGGGGCCCAGTCAGTTTTACAAGCTCCCCAAGCCATGCTAAAGTATGGCCACATTTGCAGTCATGAAATTGAGGCATGCTTAGTAAGATGCCCAGGAGATTTGTTCTGGAAAGTTCGCAGGAGGATGTTTTCGAGCTCGATTTGGAAGGTGTGATGGGAGTATGCCAGGCGCCCCAGGGCAGGGCTGAGGAAGGGAGTGTGGGGATGCAAGGGCATGAACAGGGGCACCGACACACAACCGGGAAGGTGACTTGACTTGTGGGGTGGGCACACGGAAGGGAGCAGAGCTGAAAGGGAGACAAGGCGGAACAGGGAACTAGGCAGGCGGTGGGCATAGGGTTCAAGGAGGGGTTGGGCGGGAAGGATTTTGTGTTCCAGACTGAGGAGATGAGATCTTATTCTTAGTTGACAAGTACCTATCGACAGTTCCAGACAGATCCCAGTTGCTCTGTGTGTGCATGTTTGTGTTTTGGGTCGGGGTGGGTGGCAGCTGGGAAATAAGGTCCCTGCAGTGAGTGGGCCTGGAGACATACAGAGGGAGGACAGTCAGTAGGTCCTTGTGGTCCTCTGGTGAGCTTTTATTCAAGAAGAAGATAAACACAAATAATGCGTATTTTGTGTGTGTTTGTTAGTTTTCTTAGGATTCCTGCCTAATAACTGCAATCTATTAAAACAAGCAAATCTTCTGAAAACCTGCAGACACTGAGTGGGGCGCTGAGGAATCAGTGCACAGACACATGCAGGCTCAGCTGTCCTGCTGCTCACAATCTAGGAGCGGGGGCTACAGGTGGGGAATTTTCCAAGACGTGAAGCAGGCTGAAATGTACGCAGATTCAAGAGGGATTTGGATAAGTGTCGTGGGAGGATATTCTTGAGTTATTAAGGGGAAGTTAGAAACATTTGGGACACTTAAACACTTTTTATAATTACTGTCATGGAGGTCAATCCATGGTCTCAGGAGACAGTGCTCATTGCCCATACCAAAGACAGGATTCTTGGTTGACAGGACTGGTAGATACAGCCTAGTGCAGAATTCCTTTTTCCTTTCTAATGAATCACTTTTTAAATTGACAAATATAAATTGTATATATTTATTATGTACAACATGTTTTGAAATATGTATACATTGTGGAATGGCTAAATCAAGCTAAAACACATGCATCACCTCTCATACTTCTTATTTTCTGTGGTGAGAACACTTAAAGGCTACTATCTTAGCAATTTTCAAGAATACAATACATTGTTGTTGACTATGTTCACCATGTTGTACAGTAGATCTCTTGAACTTATTCCTCTTATCTAACTGGAATTTTGGATCCTTTTAACAATATCTCCCCAACCTCCCCCCCGACCCCCTATCCCTGCACAAGCCCCTAGTAACCACTATTCTGCTCTCTGCATCTATGAATTCAATGTGTTTACACTGCACATGTAAGTGAGCTCATGTGGAATTTCTCACATTCAGATTATTTTACTTTGAGAGATGTGGCACATACTATATCAGAAATTTGAGTTAACTGGAAGTGTCCCAAACAACCATAATTATAAGGTCTGTGTTAATTTAGCTTAATGACTATTACAAGTGTCCGCATGAAAGTATGGCTACTATATAAACTCTTCCTAGCACCCGTGGCCTCACAGAAATACCATCCCGTAAGTGAAGTAAAATACGTGTGGGACCTCTTACTCTGAAGTATTATGGAGCTCATCTTCAGTAATAAAAGCTAAGGATGATTAATAGGATTTACCAACAAGTATACATTTTAAAAATCTACTTTCAAAAATCCATTTGTATACAAAATCGTTGTTCATCATAGGAAATAATTTTTTGAGAATTAAATTAGTGTAAGATTGGGAGGAATATGGATTTAATCAGCAATTTCTTGCCTTTTTTTTTTTTAAACTCCAGCTCTAAAAGCAGATGAGGTGTTTTAATTATTACATTTCACATGTGGAAAGAATAAATCTAAAGGAAATAGCTTAGGATTCTTTCCAAGTTTGAATTACAAATTATCCCCGGACCCTGGAGAGAAGCAACAGCAAACAAGAGTCTAGGCAGTTCTCCGGCAGGTCAGCCTTTCAATCAATATCGAAAGCTACCTTGAGGACCTAATTTTTTCCTTGTGCTGCTTCCCAGGGTTGAGGGAAGTTTAATTTTCCTCCTGATAGATCTATGATATGTTATTCGTGTTATGTGGCTGGTGTCCCAGGCCCAAATCGTGTGAAACCTGCCCTGGGTGGCTGCCCCCACCTCAGCTGAGTCTATGGAATAAATGCTCGAGGGACACTCCAGGCAGATCACTAGGGCTTTGTCGGCTACCAACACCCCTTATTCTTGAGGCCTGCACCAAAGACAGGTGATGCTGATTGTCCCTCTGCCCTGCCCATTGGCCATCCAGGTCTTCATTCACATTCAGGAAGGAGGAAGCAGCTGCCCCTGGAGTGCTCCAAGTAGTAGAGCTGGATGGACTCCCCACGGCAGACTCCCATATCACTGACAGCTCTCCTATCCTTCCTTTTCCCTATGCTCCACTCTGCCTCTCCAGGGGCTTAAAGGGGAGAAGATCCATATGATAGGAATATACCACAAGGAAGAGACATGCCACAGGAGAGAATAGAGAATGTTGCCCAATCTGGGTTTATTTGCAATCTCTTTAATTCTTCCCATAAGTTCTCACCTCCATCTTACACTGGGCATTTTATAGCCCTGAAGAATCCTTTTTATCTTTGATTCATATTCTTAAAGGTAGATGTGAAAGGCAACCTTGAGCATCCCATGGAAATGTGCCACTAACCATCCCAGAAACATGCATTTAAAAATCACACAATTCTAGATACTATTAAAAAAAATAACACAAAAGATACAATATTACTAAAAAATGTCTAAATATCATTTGCCCCCCATAAAAAACAGTAGAAGACATACATTATTACATAGACAGGCTTAGCGAACCCTTAGGAATTTTGTGGTATGGAAAAAAAAAACCCAAAACAAACTAGACAAGGATTTAGTGTTTGACTGAAGCTTGATCTAATTTCCATGCTTTACACTGGTCAGCAGGAGAGCTATTTTTTTGGTGGCAGTTTTCTAAAAGTCTCCCACTCGGGGGATGTTTTTTCCCATTTGCGCTAATTTCTCGTGACTTTAAACTTCCAGCTTGGCACCTGAGCAACCTCCTCAGGCATTTAAGCTGCAAAGGAGAGCGTCTCGGGCATCTCAGAGCACTGTGTAGTCAGAGACTAATCTGCCCGGAGCTTGTGTGCCTCCCAGAGCACCTATAAACTGTTCTCTCGCACTCTGCCTGAAGGACACCTCCTTCTGGCATCTACACGGACAGTTTTTTTTTCCTCTGGTGCAATGCGGCTTCCATGGCAATTGATGCCAGGAGCATTCTGCTGAGAAACAGGAGTAAAGGAAAAACCAGCAGCCAAGTGAGTCTATCATTTTTTAAAATACTAATTGACCTTGTCGAGGTAATTACTGCAGATTGGGAGACTTTGTCTCTGGCAGGTTAGATGGAAAACTTGCTGATTCTGGGGAGACTATACTAAGAAAAAAGTTTGTCATATTGAATAAGAAGCCTCAGGCTATCTTAAAGGCAAATACTTCTTATTCAGAGATCATGAAGCTGAGGGACAGGTGCTCGCTTTAAATCTGGAAGAAAAATATGTACTCGTGAGGTTGTGTTTTGTCTCAGAACCTCAAAGCACTACACAGCCTTACAATCCTTCTTTGGCTCCCATAATATTATCCTCTGTCTATTAATAATCAGCTCAGTGATTCAATCACCTAACCATTTATTGAGAATCTGCTGTTTAAAGTGCTATAGCAGATTCCATGTGCAATGTGAAGACAAATCACAATACAGTACCCACCTTCAAGGAGCCTATACTGTCCTAAGGGAGGTAGTATAGTCATAAATAAACACAATACAACATAGAAAAGTTGATGATATTCAGCAGTCAGAGTGATTGGACTAGAACTTAGAAGAAGTCATGCCTGGAAATAACTTTGAAACCACTGGAATCAACCATTTTATTGGAAATCTTGGGCAAATTCACCAATATTTTTCAAGGAGCTTTAATCCATCAAAAAAAAATCTGATACAAACTATAATTAAAGTTTAACTAGGTTAAAGTACAATTTACCACAAACTGGGTTGCTAAAATAAAATCATTGCACCGGTCTTTAATTGTTAGATTACTTTGTCATCAAATCAATGTTGATTCATACTCTCAGTCTGAAAACGGTCATTGTCTGGAATGGGGAGAGATCTTTATGTTGTTTTCAGTGATGGTTTGGCTTCCTCATAAAGAAGGAAATATTGTCCTATTCAACAGCTGTCATAAATTGGCCAAGGACATAAATGACATGCTGGTCATGGCAGACCAGTAAATGAAACTGGGAGAGATATTTATTGTGTTCAGTGATAAAAAAAAAAAAAGGTTCCCAAATAATCTCAACCAGCCATCACAACATGTTTGTTCTAACAGGATGAAATTTAACAGTGCAAAGAGTGAAGCCTGTGTTTGGGTCCGGAACACCAGTGAGTGTGTACAGGTGGCAGGGATGCAGCTGTGAGGGGCTGACATGTGGACCTGACCAACCTGGGAACCTTTGTTTCCAAGGAGCGGGGTACAAGCCAGGCATGCGAGGAAGCATGCAAAGAAGCCAGCACCCACTTAGCGTTGACAAATGAAGACTTTTCCAAATAAGAGAACTGATAGTCCCACTATAGCCTAAGCTGGTCAGAAACCACTCTTGGAATATTCTGTGCCATACTTATAGAAGACCAAGGTTGGTGAAGGGAGTTGAAAACCAGGCTAGACAAGGAGTGCTTGAATGGATGTGGCACGTTGAGTCTAGAGAAGACGCTGTATGGTGGGAAGTGCATGGGATTATCTTCCAGTAAAGGAACAGCTGGAAAAGAAATGAGACATTCTGGGTAGCTCTGGTGGGCAAAACTGGGAGCCAATAAAAAAGGGGTCAGAGAGAGATAACTTTTTAGCTCAGTGTAAGAAAGGATTGTGTAACCATCTGAACCACCATAGAAGAAGTATGGTGGCCTTAAGAGAGAGGTCCTTGGCACTGAAAGTATTCAGGGAGAAAGCACATGAGCATATTCAATGTGGGTGTTAGTGGGAGGTCATGTATCAAATAGAAAAACTAGAGAAATCACTGTTGATATCCTTGATAGGTCTGGGGTTATGCGGTCTGTGTTACAGGGTCCTGGAGAATTATCCTCTGTATTCATCTTAACTACATTCAATCACAGTATTGCTCTTACAAAATCACCAGGAAAGAAACTTATTTGTCAAAAAGTGCATAATACAAGACCTACCTTGTCACCATGGCTTATACATAGATACTTAACAAGCATTTGTTGAATGAGTGAACTTGCCTTGTAATACCAAACAAATGAAAACAAAACACAAAGCTTTATGAATAATGCAGCATTGGAGTATGTGAATTAAATGCTGCTAGCCACAGTTTCCATCTGCTTCCTGGACAAGGAGCAAAAATTAGAAAATCTTTGTACGCTACAGACATCTTTCTTCACCATTTTTTTCTCATTTCATGTCACCTCCCATCCCTGCTTTAGAAATTCACTCTAAGCCCCTGAACTCCAAACAGCCCCTCCCCATCTGAAAAGAATTTTCATTCAGCCACTTAACCCTGCTGACTGATGGACCCATCAGGGTGAACGACTTTTAGTCAATGCGTCACTTCACCAGGCCTGCGTGATGAAAGTCTTTGTCTATAATTGAGGCACAAAAGCTCTAGAAAGTAAACTCAGAGGTCAGCAAGCAGGATGAAGCAAAGCTTAGGGAGGCTATTGTTAGGTCTAAATCAGGTGTCTTCAAACTACGGCCCGAGGGCCAGCCTAGCACATTTATCTGGGCCTCTGGGTGTTTTTGCCACCACTGCCTGTCCTGCTTAGCAGCCAACTCATCCTGGGCCCACAGTGCGCACTCTCCAATGGTTTAAGGGACAGAGAACTGGCCCCCTGTTTAAAAAATTTGAGGACCCCTGTTCTAAACCCTTCCACCCAACTTCCTACTGTGGGACAAACATCTAAATAATGGACTTCATGGCTGCTGAGGTACTATGGAGAGTAAATAATTCAGCTAGGGACATAATGGACCATGACTATAATTCTACTTGTTTTTCTATGCTTAAAACACATTCATAATTTCCTCTCAAGAGAGAAAATAGAAAGTCTATGAGAACCCTCCCCCAACAAAGACATACTACTACCAAGTATCCCAGTAAAATAGGCTTTTCTCTCTTCCAAGTTGGCTTTCTTTTGAGGGAGGGTTCACAGTGTGTGTGTGCGCGTACACTAGAGTGTGCGTGTGTTAGTCATTTAATCGAGATTAGGAAGGAGGGTAGAATAGGGAGCCCCTGTCAGCAAGGCCAGCCCTGAACATCAAGCTAATTGTATCCTTTGCAAGGGGCTCAGAATGGATTTTTCCAGCTCTTCCCACTCCATGGGTAAGGAGGGCCGGTGTTCGGGCAAGCTGTGGCTGTAGGAAGCCTCTTTCCAGGAGATTCTGGGGCCTTAGCCACAGTCTGTTTGATGCTTCCTGGCACACTCTAGCTCTGGCCTTTCTCTGTTCTCAAGTTTTCCCCTTGCTTAATAAGCCTCTGCTCTCCAAACCATCAGCCATTTCCCCTTTCCTTTTCTGTACATGCTGTGCTCCTCCCTCGCCCAGATTGAACCAATCCTCCTCCCTTCCCTACCTTTGACCCGAGAGATTCAGATGTGTGTTTTACATTTCCAGCTCATTTGTTGCTAGCTTAACTAATTTATTTTTATAACTCCCTGTTTCTGACATCCTAAATGCCTCCATGTGTCTCTATATTGCTTCTACCTCTGCTAACATAGTTTCTGCTATCAAAGAGGATATTGCAGCACATGCTCTGCAATTAGTTGAGGTTTTACTCTATTAATACCAGCCCCATCCTTGGACCTTCCAGGGTTTCATGCATCCAGGAGAGAGAAATAGAGCTGCAGGGCATTCCACAAACAGCTTCTCGTAAATTCAAAGCATTAACGCCACAGCACATCTGATCTTAACAGCCCCTGCCCCTTGCCACAGGGGAGCCACTGCTGTAAAGCAGGAGTCGCTCTTCCCAGGCCCGCAGCAGCCCAGAGGTAGGCCAGTCCGTGCCAGGGCTGGTGAGCGCACAGATTTAGTCTTTGGTTTCATGATAAACCCTGCTCCATGTTCTCAGCTGCCTCACCTTAATGATGCTTAATGCCACCGCCTTCGGAAGGAGGAAGACATGAGCTGAAATGAAAACATCAAGTATAGAAAAGGTTTAGCAACGGCCCTTCCAGCTGTGAGGTGGGCTGGTTATCTATGCTGTAGACCTGGAAATTAAACCTAATAAGACAAATGGATGCCTGGGCCTTGCACCAAAGAGAAGAATAGGAAAGTACGAGAAACTCTGGACACTGGAAATGGAAGGGAGAGGCTGCCGGCTGAGACACTGTCCGGGCAGGTGGTCCGTAGACCGTGCTGAGGGTTCTCTTTGATCACGATCTTTTGATGACCGGCTTTTAGGAGCCAAGGCCACCCGTGAAGTCGCTAACAGAGAACAAATAGCTGAAGAAGCAGGGAAGAAAATGTGTTTCAGGGAAAGTGCAATCACATCCAACCATCCCACCAGGGCCCACTTCCCTAGGGACATGGTTCCTGTCTGGCCATATGGCCTTTGCAGAAACACTGCTAATGCCATGACAAAAGCATGTCACTATCAAGGACTCAGGCAGCTGCCTTCTGTGGACTATGTGAAGACTCAGAACTGTGCTCTCTAAAACAGGGCCACTTCTTTAGAGTTTTGACAACGCCATTCTGTTGATTGAAGCTATCAACCTCTTAATGCCCTGCCTGAGTTTTCTACAAACTCAACTAAGCTACTGCAAGGTCTTACATGCTATTATATTTTTTTAATGGCCTTTGGATTTGTTTCTGCAAGGGAATTCAGGAGGCCAGGTGAAGAGCTGTAGCTGCAGACACCCCCTCCTGGAAGGGGCAGGTAGTAAGAGGGAGCAGGTGCATGACATAACCATGTTCTCCATTCTTTACTGTTCTCCCCAGGTGGGGAAGGAATCTGAGCTTCTCTGAGTCCTGTTTATTTTTTATTGTAGTTGTTCAGAACTGGTCACAAAAACACAATCTGTCAGCATACTTCCTTTCCTTTTCCCTTATAGCTAAAACTCCTTCAAAATCTTCTCTGAGTTCATGAGCCATCATTACCAAAAAGATAGAAGAGCTGCTAGACCTATGTATTACCAGGAAGCATAGTTCTACTACGGGCTCTAGGGTCAACAAAGACATGGAAAAATCTACACTTTTCATTTCCGGGAGTGAGGAACTTAGTCATGCAGTGACATTCTCTGACACTGTATTTGGAATAGGGGTTACACACACAGATCATTTGATAGTGGAAGATCAGTAGTCATGGAAGTAGAATAGCAACAATGGTGTCTTCAACTATTGGCAATTTATGATGATTTTTAATTTCTAATGTTCTTCAGCACCTTATTTTTGCAGCTTTCTTGCCCCTATATACAAACAAACACAAATCTCTTTCCGGTAGAAATTAAATTCCAAACCTGAACCACTGATGGGAATTTTCTGTCAATCCTCTTGGGAACCAGCCAGAGGGCCTTCCTCCAAGGCAAGTGCAGTCCCCAGAATATGGGCACCCTGGAAATAGTCCACAAATGACTGTCAAATCAGTTCAATTTTTCTAGTAGCCATAAAAAGGATCAGTGCCCTAGAACCAGAAACGATGATGTTCAGAGCCAAACCATTCATTGCTCTATTTCTTCATCCCGTATATCCTCACTCCATCTGAGACTTTGAATTATAAAGCTTTGGATCCATTGATAGTGAGACCAGTCAGCTATTTGCAAGAAATTCGTGTGGCCAATTCAGCAAATATTAATGATACTAGTACTTCTGCTACTACTAACATTAGTTGGGCTTTACTCTGTGCCAGCCACTATTCAAACTACTTCTATCCATTAACTCATGTAATCCTCATAGTGGTTTATAGACACATACACATATTTCTCCTGCTGGTATTTTTGCTATGTGACTTTGTAGATTTGGACAGAAATAGTCCATAGCTACTGATATGGAATTTTTTCTGAGACTACAGTTTCTTATGAAGCATATCACATTTGATCAGCTTTGTTTTCTACTTTTTCTGCAACTTGCAGAACCACCCCTATTATGTTGGAAAGCAAAGGATCTGACATGAGTTGATCTCCTACTACATGTCAGGTTCAGGGCTAACCACTTCCAAATACAGCATCCCACTGAATTCTCCTACAATTCTGCAAAACATATTCTTACACTCATTTTATAGATAGGGAAACAGAGGTCCAGAGAGATTAACCAGAGTCAGTAAGCCGTTGAGTCAGGATCTAAATCTAGTTCTGTCTGATTTCAAATCTCATGCTTTCTCCCTGTAGTACCATGTTTGCTTTCTGCTCTCAAGAAGGGTCAGACCCCACCAGACCATGTCTCCTTTGCCCTGCCCTGCTTGTCCTCTTATGTCTCCTTTCCTTCCCAGGAGTCTGTACTCCTGAATGATAAATAGACATGACAGAGGATTAAGTTGACAGTGACATGGAACCATCTCAATGCCTTTACTTACAGCCTAGAGAGGGTATGCTGGCCATGCCACGGCTTCAGCAGGCCTTGGGGACACTGGAGATATGGACAAGAGCCATAGCACCAGGGAGAATACATTTCTGGAAACTGACCATGGCCCAGAATTGGAAGCAAATTCCAGACTTTTCAGATCCATCTATACCCCTTGCCCTGAATTCCTTTCATTCACATATCTCTCCTGTTACAGGACTATCTTTCTCCAGGCTAAGTACTAGTAGAGGCTGAGAAAAGTACAAAAAGGAATGAGACGCAGCCGAAGTTCTCAAAGCTTATCACAAGTCAGGAGTATATTCATCTTTATTTATTTTCTTTTTTACAAAATCCCTCTATACAATTACATATGCATTTTTATATCCTCCACAAGGCCTAGGACAGAATATGCCTCCCACCCAAATGTCAGAAAGGTGTGGTTTTGACTCCTATGGTGAAAATCATTCTCCAATGGATTTGTTTTCAGCCATTTAGCTCACTTCCATCTCATTTGGACTTGTAGGTCCACTGTCCAGAGTAGTCTAGTTTGGTCTAACATTGTTCTGATCTTACCTGAAGATACCCAGATCTCTGGGTGAGTTCTAACTGCTCCCCATGTCTTCAGTTTTCCACTTGCCACTTTGCTAATGGTGGCAGAGGGAAGACTAACGTGGTAAGTCTTCATTAGTTTTCTTAGGTACACTTCATTCAAGCACGTTCCATAGTGTTTTACAGGTATTGTTTTTGTGCCTATCTCCCACATTTCATGCACATTTAGGATACAGGGGTTACACACACAGACTGAACTGGACTGGGCGGGGTCCTTGTGCCTCACGTTAGTGTCATCAGTATAGTTTAAGGAACATAGCAGATTCTAGACAAAGCATATTTAAATAAATCTATGCTGTGGGGATGGTCTCTTTGAATCTCTTTTTCCTTCTTCACTCTATCCTCCCAAATAACAGTGGATATATCTGTGCTTATTCTGGCTCTGGGTTGGGATATGGCTGCTGCTCTTAAGGGGGTTGAGATCATGGTCATTTGGGAAATTCACAATAAGCATCTGCCTTGCCGTGGGACCTGCCTGCCTCTTCTAGTCACATTTTATATAGTTGGCCCACCTTGCCTATGAAATTTTCTTTTGTGTTTTGCATTTCTATGTGTTTAATATACTAAGTCATCACCAGAATTGATCCTGTTAATTTGCAGTCAAGTTTGCAATCAATTTGCAATCATTCCCCCGGTTTGCCAAGTTGATTTAGAATTTTGATCCTGGATAGCACCATTCCTGCCAGTTTGCAAGCACTTGCACGTTTAAGGAGCATGTATGGAGTGGGCAGCACGTCCTGCCCAAGCCCTTATGCTCCACCCCTTCTGGGCCTCGTAACACAGGAGAGGGCTGATTACATGTGCCCTCAGTCTAGTCAATGTCATGCCATAGTACCACAACTACCCAGGTGGATGACCAGTCATTATGTTACCTATTGTAGAATTATTAGAGCCAAGTAACATGGCTTATGAAAGGCCGTTTTCCCAATTACAATCATGTATCATTTAAATGATGGGGATATGTTCTGAGACATGCATCATTAGATGATGTCTTTGTTGTGTGAACATCATAAAGTATACTCACACAAATCTAGGTAGCACAGCCTGGACGGTACACACCTAGGTTACATGGTACAGACTATTGCTCCCAGGCTGCAAACCTGCACAGCGTGACACTGTACTGAATACTGTAGATGATTGCAATGCAATGGTAATGCATTTGTGTTTCTACACATAGAAAAAGTACAATAAAACTATGGTGTTATAATCTTATGGGACCACTCTTGTACATGTGGAAAATATTATGTGGCACCTGACTGTATATAAGAAAATCACACTGGCATTTCATGTGATGTGGCTTGTACTATAGGAGGCATGGTAAGCCCTCACTTTGAGCTTTTTGTGACCAGGTGGTTCCTTACCTGAATGGATAGAACCCAGCAACTGTGTGAGGAATTGAGAAGACTAGAAGCTGTGCCCACTGATCGGACCCTGTCTGATATTATAGTACCTTCCAACCCATATCTGTTTGGCTATTAGATGCATGCTTAGTTAGCTGGAAATGGATCCTTTGAGATTCTGACAAAGAACTATAACATTCATAGGAGTAAGTCTGTTTCTGAGTTCTTTTTCTTTCCCCATAAAGCCCCAAATCTCATCTTTTATAAAACCATTTCAGACTGTTAACCATCCAAGGCTAAAGTAATCATCCTTGTCACCCCAACATCTGAATGTTACCTCACAGTTTTCAGAACAGTTTCATTCACTGTAACACATTATAATACTGTATTTGTTCAAAATTCTTCTCTCCTACCATCCATGCTATCTGTACCTTCCCTGTGGGCTGGTGATGCTTTGCTGCCCCATAGACATTGGGCTTGGCCATGGGCTTGTATTGGCCAGTGGAATGTGAGCTGAAGTCACTCTCAAGCTCAGGCTTTAACAGGCATGGTAAGCTTCCCCTTGCTCTTTTCCATTGTAGTCAACATCCATGAGAAGAACATAACCTATTACACTTTTAGTCTGGATCATGGAATGAGAGATACCTAAGTAGACTGGAACCAAAGCACAGCCAAGCTCAGCTGAGCCACAGTTGATTTCAAAGCCCATGAGGGAAAAACTCATATTGTGGTAAACTACTAGAATTTTGGGATTGTTTGTTATGTAGAATTATTTATTTATTTGAGATAGGATCTCACATCTCACTCTGCTGCCTGGGCTGGAGTACAGTGACATCATCAGAGTTTACTGCAACCTCAAATACCTGGGCTCAAGCAATCCTCCTGCCTCAGCCTCCAAAGTAGCTGGGAATACAGGTGACACCACCATCCCCAGCTAATTTTTTTTTTTTTTTTTGGTAGAGATGGGGTCTTACTGTGTTCCTCAGGCTGGTCCCAAACTCCTGGTCTCAAGCAATCCTCTTGCCTCAGCCTCCCAGAATAATAGGATTATAGGCCAGCCACCATGTCTAGTCATTTGTTATGCATCAACATTACAGCAAAACCTGTGTATAGATCATTATATGTCTGTATAACCTCTTATTTTTCTCAAAACAGCTCTACAAATGGGTAAGAGAGGAAACTTTGTTCCCATTTTACAGAGGAGGAAACTGAAGTTTAGAAATAACTTGAGAATCATCTAATATTATGAAGTTAGTCACTTGGGAAGGCTACCATCAAACCCACATGTCCTGGTGCCAAGAGTTGTGCTCTCTCTGCTTCATATATTGCCTCAGTAATATCCCACCCCATGGGACCATCACTAATAATTTTCTTTTCTAGTCTTCCAGCTAGCTAAGCACATATCTAAGAGCCATGCACTTATGAAGTAGGAAGATTCTCTGATATAAAAATGATTCAATTTGTGTAAAATTTTATAGAAAAACATGCTGTCGGAATATTATAAAATATTGAATATTTCCCATCTCAATTGATTCTCACAGTACACTGCATTTTTCTTCATTTTCTTTTGCAGTTATTAAAAATGGAAGGATTAGCTCTTCAAATGCCACCTAGGAAAATCCATTCTCAGTCCTATTCTTAAATCTGTTCATTGGACAATTGCATCTCCCTGCTGGGTGCTGGGCAACATTGCAAGGAGTTCATGGGCTACAGCAGCTGTACTCACTTCTTAGCAAAAACCAGACTGAATACCAACTGGCCTGAGTCCAGATGTCCAACTGACCATGTTAAATAGCTACCCAAGCAGTGAGGGTATAAACACAATGCCATTTCCTCAAGATATGTCTCATTATTATAGTTATTGACATGTATTAAGCACTTAGCATGCCCAAGTGCTTAATGCATGTTAATAACAGACTACCCCAACACATGTGATTCAATTTGGCATGTACCCTGTTTTTCTTTCCCTGCCATTTTATCCACATGAATTCTCTGGGTCTGCTGGACCTGACTTCAGCTCCAAAGGGTGAGAGGGAGAATGATGTATCAAAGGACTTTACTTGGAGCAGAATTAAAGGATGAAAAACCCAATATTTACACCTGTGGGTGATGATGAACCAGAGAGAATTGGGTCACAAGCACTTTGGGAAACAGGATCAGAAATCCGAGTGAGTTGAAGTGATTAAACCCAAATGAAGTGAAAGGCAGTGAGAATAGTGTCTCAAAATCTGAGCAGCGGGCAAGGAGCCGAGTCAAATGGCGAAGGCTGGAGCAAAAGGCATGGAGTGGATGTGGATGGCAGAAGGACCAGGACAGCAGTACTGACCTACAGAGCACGGAGGGTAGGCCCTGAGAGTCTGCATTTCTGGCAAGTTCCCAGATGATGCTGGCGGTCCTACAACCATGTTTTCAGAGGCACTGGTTTGGAATTGTGTTTCCTAAATTTCCCTATTGAAAAGGATCCACTACAAAAGTGGAGCTGGGTCTCTCTTCCTTTATCTCTGTTCCAGTGTGGAGTCACTTTAGATTCCTTAACTTGAATCTCCCCTTTTGGAGTTGAAGCCAGGTCTAGCAGCCCCATGGAAATCAGGTGGACAAAATGACAGAGAGGCAGAAGTTGTTGAAGACCCCAGTTTCCTAGGCCCTTTCTATGCATATCTGTACACAGCAGAGCTAGGGTACATCCAGAAACCTGCATTACTCTCAAATATTTCAAGACATGCTTG
The DNA here is from genome assembly GCA_008750895.1 of Mirza zaza. Classification (NCBI taxonomy): domain Eukaryota; kingdom Metazoa; phylum Chordata; class Mammalia; order Primates; family Cheirogaleidae; genus Mirza; species Mirza zaza. Next base: position 34,269 of record VSMD01118629.1, on the reverse strand, counting down.
TGACCAGGTAAATCTGGGAACTGGAGGTAGATAAGCTCTGGAGTTCCCTTCCATGGATTTATGCAGACTAGTTGTTGGTTACGTAGTGTGACAGAGAGAAATGCAGGTTTTGCTGTACTTTACAACTTAGTGTGTTAAAGAGACAAATGGACTTCTAGTCAGAGATCTAGCCAATATTTGACATTCCTATGCTTTGTGCCTATGGACAAATCTCTCAAAATATAAGAATTTTATCTCTAAAATAAGGCTTATGATACACATTCTTTCAGCTCCTGCTCCGCACCGGGTGGTTACTAGCTGGACAGATAGGGTCCTGCCCTCACTGAGCACACAGTCTTGGCAAGCAGAACATCAAATCAGTGATAATAGGGCAAATACGATGAGGTGGTGTCCCACCCAGTTTGTGGGGTTGCTGTGGCGTAGGAGGAGATAATGTGGAAACATGGGAATTATAACACACAGGCAGGCATACAGGAACTGACTTGATCATCATTGTCCTTATTATTAGCAAGGGAGAGAATTCTGTTCATGGTTGTGGAGGAGCCGAAATGAGGTCTTAACTTGGAAGTGTGGGCAGAATAAATGAATGGCCAGGAGGGGAGGAGAACAGGGAAAGTCTAGCAATCTAGAAGCCAGGAGAGGACAGAGTATTAGGTATTTCAAGGAGAGAGTGGGCAATAGTTCTAAATGCATCAGAGAGATCAAGGAGAGTGAGAATTAAGAACAGGCATTTAGGAGGCAAAATTAGGTATTTGATGTTTTGGGGGATGCAGGAAGATGGTAAAATGAAACAGGTTGTTTTGCATCAGTTTTATTGAGCAGGACACTGAACAAAAGAGAGACACCCCCAGGTAAGTCATTTGCAGAAATCAGACCAAAATGCTCTGTCTTCCCAAAGGTCAAAGTCATATCATCACAAATTAGAGAGTCCCACTTTTCTACAGTCTCCACTGCTGACACAAATGCCAGCCTGGGCAGTCCTGGGGAACACACAGGCAAAATGACTTTCTTTTTGGATGTGACTCCTCTCAGGTCAGGGTGGCACTATCTAACACATAGTGAGGTGGCCAGGCGTTCTTCCTTATGCATCTGTAAGATACTTTGGGGTTTAGGAGGCTGGCACGCTATGAATTGTTATATCATTAATAATAAATAACGCTATGTAAGAAACCTGCATTGCAGACATGCAAGCTACAGCTAGAACACACTCTACTGCCGGGCAAATTGCATACAAGTAGCAAAAGGGATGAATTCACGGGGGTGGGAAGGAAAAGCTAAATATCTAACATATGTTGTTACTGATGTTTCGAAATGTATATTTTTTAAATATTAAGAAATCTGCCTCTAGGCTGGCTCTTCCAATTTCACTGGGCTGCTCCACACACCCGAGGCATCAGTCCTGAAAAAGTCTGACGCCAACAAAATGTAGATTAACTGCACTGCGGGCACAGACACAAGGCCACAGCTCAGATCAAAGCGAGGCTGCCGAGGGAGCCCACCCAGCCAAGTATGATGGGGCATTACCATAATGAATTTTGTGAGTAAGCAGCTCACTTTAAAACTGTTCCTTTTGATCTGTTAAGAAGGTGTTTACTGTAAGCAGGGAAAGGTTTACTTGGCAGGGGGAAAAAGAAAGCAAGAGGAAGCGACATAGACAGTTTTCGATCTGGTTTAAAACAATTTTCTTGGCTCTCTCTAGACCCTCTTCCTAGGTCCTCTCCTTCTCTAATTCCCTTAACCCTCTTTATAAAAGAAAACTTAATTCTAACTAAAGTATTTGGGGTTTTAAAGTGGGAGGGGGAGGAGCTGACGGAAAAAGGATAAACCCAAAGATGTCTTGCTTTTAAGAAAACGAATTATGATTTCAAACCAAATGAAACTCCACAGGTCATAATTGCTAGTGCAATGTGAAAAGATAGATTTAAGTGTGTTAAGAAAAAGGCAAACCTCTGCCCTCTTAACTGATAAGGCTTCCTTGCTGTTAGGAATTTCTGAGCATTGCTAGGAATGTATCAGTGAAAGAATTATTTTCCAGCTTCCTTCTGCATAACGGATTGCACTCACCATGTTCTCTCAGAGAGAGGCAAAGGCCTCTTGAAAGTTGAATATTCTTTCTGTTGGGGACGGAGAGTGAGTTTCTCCACTCTACTAAATTTGAGTTTATGTATAATTTTTTTGTATTATGAATGAAGGTAATTAAGACCCACTCTGTCGGACAGCTGGATCAAGGCTTTCTCTTTTCTTCTTTTCTTTTCTCTCTCTCCACCCCTCCCCCCACTTCCTCCCTTCTTTGTCTCTCCCCCTGCCCACTTTTTCCCTCCCTCTCCCTCTCACTATCTCCAGCTACCTTAAGGGAAGTGGCTTTGCCAATAGTTGATTTGCGTGATGTCTGTATGTCACACAATGTAACATTAGCCATAGCAGGGGACAAAAAGTAGTACCTTTTCCTCACTCATTGCAAGGTTCATGGCTGAGACCACTATAATGAAAGATGAACAAGAAAAAAGCATATAAAATTATTTAATATAAGTTTTAGGTGACAAAGGACACTTCAGAAACGAAGATGCAAAGAAACAGGGAGAACTGTGTATTGTTATGCTTAGATTTGATGAAAAGTGGACAGTACTTTAGAAGTATGATTAGACAAAATGGGGGGTTGATCTAAGAGTAATAAACTGAGGGAACTTATCAAGGCCTGTTTGTTCAGATTCTTCTCAGTATCTCTGTGCCTTCATTCCTTTCCTACAAGCACAGGGAGGATACCTCTGGAATAAGGGTCCTATGACCTACTTTAGAAGAAGATTGAGAATTCTTGTATAGCTTGCTTCAGGGGAGGATGGTGAGAGAACATTTTCTAAAATGCCAAGGTGCCATATTTTGGCGTAGTATGTCCTGAACCTTGTCACTCTCTATTAATATATCTCCTTGTCTACTTCATTCACATATTACTGTGTGATCACTAGCTGGAAACCTGGAAGAGCAGGGCTTGCAAATTCCATCTATCCATCCATCCTGTTTGCAAGAGGCCCAGGTCTGGGGACTGTGGGCTGTGGACAGGAAAGTAGCATGAGGCCAGAAGCAGCTGTTAATTGTTGTCATGTTAAAAGAAGGGATCTTATCCCTTATCTTTTCCAGAAAATATCTTAGGGGAAGTCTCAGAATATTAAAAAGTTGCTTTGACAAGACAAAAATCCATTCACATTTTCACAAGATTTTGGTAAAGAACACAAGAGTCTGCATAGGTCCAAGAACAACAATAAAAAAAACCACAAAAACCAACCACACACCCTGGCCTTTGGGTGACAGGTTGTGGTGTTGACAGACACAGAGAAAATTCAAGGAAGGCAACAGCTGGGGCAAGTCATGTCTCAGGAAACCCTACTCCATGTGTTCTCTTATTTCTGATGAAATTCCTCAGAACAGACACTTTGAAGTCCCTAAGTGACTTAATCCCAACACTTTACCTTCCCAAGAAAACTTGCTCAACTTCCCATTCCCAGGGACACCCACATCTTTGAGGGCTTCCCTAAGAGGTGTTCGGTAACGTACCTTTGAGTGACACAGAGGTCACTCAAATATTTGTTGATGGAATGTTAATGGGAGAACTCTAAAACAAATTTCAACTTGGAAAATATTTTCCTCGAAAGAACTTTTGAAAACTAACCATTTAGATATTCATAGAAAAAATGTCTCAAATTGAGGCCAATGGCCTGATTTAAGTATCCCTGCCCTAATATTAGATTTGCTGGCTTTTAAACATTTATAAAACAATTGTACAGAAAAATTTCAAACGTGTACAAAATAAATAGAATCAAATATCGATCCTCTGTATACTGCAAGCTTTAACAATTATCTTAGTCCATTTTGTGCTGCTATAGCAGTATACCATAGACTAGGTAATTTATGATAAACAGGAATTTTATTTGGCTCACACTTCTGGAGGCTGGGAAGCCCAAGAGCATGGTGCTGGCACCTGGTGAGGGCCTTCGTGCTGTGTCACTTCATATCAGGAGGAGGAAGGGTAAGAGAGGGTGAGAGTGAGAGAGCAAGAGGGTGCCAAACTCACTTTCATACCAGAGCCACTCTTGTGATAATGATATTGATGCATTCATGAGGTTAGAGCCCTCATGACCTAATCACCTCTTATAAGACTACCAACACTGTTGTATTGGTGATTAAATTTCCAACACGCAAACTTTGGGGGACACATTCAAACCACAGCATTCCAACATTCTGCTATTCTTGTAGCATCTATATTTTTACCTTCTCCCCAAACCCTCACTTGATTATAATTTACCATTTTTGCTAAAATTTATATACACTGAAATGTACAAATCTTAGTCATATAATTTTAATGAATGGACTGTCCCATGCAACATTTACCCCTAACATAAAATAGAAAATTTCATCACTCCGGAATATTCCCTCATAACACTTTTAAGTCATTTAGGCAATTTTTGCCTGTTTTAAGAACACTATAAATGGAATCATACAGTTATACATTTATGTGTCTGTTTTCTTCACTTTGCATAATGTCTTAGAGATTTATTCTTATCCTTACATGTATAGATAGTTTATTGCTTTTGTTTTGCTGAGTAGTACTTCATTGTTTGAATATGCCATAGTTTATTCTTTTGTTGATAACAATTGGGCTGTTTCCAGTCATCAGCCATTATGAAAATAATAGCAATAAATATTCCTGTACAAGGCTTCTGGAAGACATTTGCTTTTATTTTAGTTGGATAAATAGGAATGGAATTCCTGAGCCAATATGTATGTAACTTTATAAGAAACTGTGTATCAGTTTCTCCATAAGAAACTATATATAGTTTTCCAAACTGATTATACAATTTTACATTTCCAACAACAATGTATAGAAGCTTTGATTACTCCACATCTTTGTCCACATTTGGTATTTTCCCATATTTGTAATTTCATCCATTGCAATGGGTGTGTAGTTTTAATTAGCTTTTTGTCTATGACTAATGATGATGAACACTTTTTCAAGTGCTTAATGATCACTTGGATATCTTCTTTTGTGAAACAACTGTCCTTTGTCCATTTTAAATATTGGGTTCCTTTCTATATTTTGTATACAAATCTTTTATCAGGGATACGTTTTATAAATATTTTCTCCATAGTCTGAAGATTGTCAATTTACTGTCTTAATAGTGTTTTATTTTTCATAAGCAGAAGTTTTAAATTTTGATAGTGTATATATTTATTTTTTCTGGTTATTGCTTCTTTGTTATTTCTAAGAAATATATATTCACTTACCCCTAGATTATGAAGCTATTCTCCTGTTTTTTTTTTCTGAAAAGCTTTTATTCTAAAAGCTATAATTTTAGCTTTCATGCTTAGATCTATCATCATCCAAACTTATTTTTATTATGTGGTATGAGGAAGGGATTGAGATATTTTTTCTTTTCCATGTGGGTATCCATTTGTTCCAGCACAATCACTGTGAATACTTTCCTTCACCCACTGAGTTTCTTTGACATTTTTATCAAATGTCAATTGACCATGTAAGTGAGAGTCAATTTCTGGACACCTGCTTTCTGTTCTATTGATCTTTGTCTATCCTTATGCCAATATTTCCTTGCATTGATTACTGTAGCTTTGTAGGAAGTCTTGGAGGCAGATAGTATATGTAAACCCATGAACTTGGTTCTTTTTTAAAAAAATTGTTTAGCTATTTGCATTTTCATATAAATTTGGGGGTAAGCTTTTCAATTTCTATAAAAAATCCTGGCGAGATCATAATTTTTATTGGATTGAATCTATAATTTTTATTATTTTAGGGATTACAATATGCATTGTCAACTTTCATAATTAGAGTTAGTTATATTACTTAACATAATGTTACCTTGGAACAGTATAGATCTATTTACCCGTTCATTCTTTTTGTTATCATTTATATTAACTTTACATGTGTTATAAATCTCACACACAGTTTCATAATTTTACAAATGATAAGAAGTCGTGTATTTTTTTTAATTAAGAGAAAAAGGATATATACATTTATAGTCAATTCTCATTATTCATGGTTTATGAATTTGCAAATTCACTCACTAAAATTTATTTGTAACTCCCAAATCAGTACTAATGGCTCCTTCATGGTAATTGCAGACTGCTGTAGAAAGGCAAAAAGTTTGCATCACCTGATGCATATATTCCCAGCTAAGATCAAACAGGGTGACACTCTGCCTTCTTGTTTCAGTTCTCATACTGTAAACAAGTGTCCTTTTCACAGTCTGCTTAGTGCCACATTTTTTGCATTTTTGTTGGTGATTTGCTGTTTAAAAGGGACCCCAAGTGTAAGACTGCAGTGTTGTCTAATGTTCTTAAGCATAAGAAGGCAAGGAGAAAATATCTGTGTTAGATAAACTTCTTTCCGGCATAGGTTATAGTGCTGTTGGCTGTGAGTTCAATGTTAGTGAATCAGTAATATATGTTAAATAACTTGTCTTTAAATAGAAACACACATAAAACAAGGCTATGTATTGATCAGTTGATGAAAATGTTGCAACCAGAGGCTTACAGGAGCCTCGTCCTGTAATTCCGCTAGGAGCAATGATTCAATATTCACTAATTCAGTGTTCCCAGCTACTTTATAGAACATAACTTTTGTAAATGACAAGAATAGACTGTATTATATATGGGTATGTGTGTATATATGTATAAAGTCTTTTAGATTTATCCACATATTTTCTATTTCTAGAAATTCTAATTTTTTCATGTAGACTCAAGTGTTATTTCTCTTAAGCCAGAACTTTCTTAGCATATTTTGTAGTGCCAGTCTGCTGGCAAAAAAATGCACTCAGTTTTTGTTTATTATAAACTGTCTTATTTTAGCTTTCAATTTTGAAAGATATTTTCACTGGATACAGAATTCTGGGTTAACAATTTTTGCTTTTCAGCACTTTAAAGATGCCATACCATTGTCTTCTGTCCTGTACTCTTTCTTTAGAGAAGTCATAAGTTATTCTTATCATTGCTACCTTGTGTAATGTGTCTTTTTTGCCTGCTTTTAAGATTGTCTCTTAATCTTTGTTTTTTTTGACAAGCTTGTCTATGCTGTATCCTTGTCTTGTTTTCTTTGCATTTATTATTCTGTAGGGCTGTGGCTTTCTGTCATTTGAGCTGCTTGTAGAACAGGCAGTACTTTCAGACAAAACACACAAACTTGCAAATCTTGTCTTTCATAGTTTCTCTTTCCAGATATACACTCCCTCCAGTTTGTGGTTACTTTTGGTCACTATCATAATACTTCATATAATGTGTGTGTGTATGTAAAAATAGTTTTCCAGATTTTATAAATGTGTTTTCTTAGAGAGTTAGTTTGACCAAGCTATATGTCATTTCTCAATTTACTTGCTTATAATTTGGAAAAGAGATATGTTCTTAAAAATAAAGAAGTACCATAAATACATCATGAATGCTTACTATATATCCCTTGGTTTCCATTTAATATCTGAGATGAGCTAGTTTGAATTCTAATAGTGTGACCAATTAACAATTAAAAGAAATTTTCAGGCCAGGTGCGGTGGCTCACGCCTGTAATCCTAGCTTTCTGGGAGGCCGAGGTGGGCGGATCATTTGAGCTCAGGAGTTCGAGACCAGCCTGAGCAAGAGTGAGACCCCATCTCTACTATAAACGGAAAGTAATTAATTGGTCAACTAATATATATAGAAAAAAATTAGCCGGGCATGGTGGCGCATGCCTGTAGTCCCAGTTGCTTGGGAGGCTGAGGCAGCAGGATTGCTTGAGCCCAGGAGTTTGAGGTTGCTGTGAGCTAGGCTGATGCCACGGCACTCACTCTAGCCTGGGCAATAAAAATGAGACTCTGTCTCAAAAAAAAAATAGAAATTTTCAGCTTATAGTAGAGGCTATTTTCAGTCTCAAATATAAATAGGACACAAGAAGGTCTTAACTTTCTTAAGAAATCTTTGCATTTGTCACTTAAAAACAATTTTTATATACATCACCACATTTTGATAAGAAAAGTAGCCTAATGTCTTAGTCCATTCAGGCAAGTATAACAATACCATAGACTGGGTGGTATATAAACAACAAAAACTTATTTCTCACAGTCTGGAAGTAGGGGAGTCCAAGATCAAGGTGCTGGTAGTTTCAGTGTCTGGTGAGGATCGTCTTCCTGGTTCATAGAGGGTACCTTCTCCTCTGTGTGGTAGAAGACTTCCCTGGGACTCTTTTATAAGGGCACAAATTCCTTTCATGAGAACTCTGCCCTTATGATCTAATCATTTCCCAAAGACCCCCACCTCCTAATACCATCACCTTAGATGCTAGGATTTCAACTTATGAATTTGGGATGGAGGGAACGCAAATATTCAGACCATAGCCCTTGATTAGAGTCAGAGTATTAGTGTGTAATATTACCCATAGCTTTACTTGGAAATGACTATGGTTCCTTATATTTCTACTGCTCAATATCCTTCCAAGGCTTCTTAGTTCTAACAATGGCCTACAACACCCTACATCAGGGGTCCTCAAACTTTTTAAACAGGGGGCCAGTTCTCCTCAGACCATTGGAGAGTGCGCACTGTGGGCCCGGGACAAGTCGGCTGCTAAGCAGGACAGGCAGTGGTGGCAAAAACGCCTGGAGGGCAGGATGAATGTGCTAGGCCACCTTCATGTGGCCCACGGGCTGTACTTTGAGGACGCCTGCCCTACATGATTTGGACCTTGTTACTTCTCTGACTCACCTTCTATGACTCTCCTCCGGCCACTTCACTCCAGCCATACTGGTCTCCTGACTTTTCTTTAAACATACCAGGTATACTCACATGTCAGAACTTTTTTCCTTACTGTCCCCTCTGCTTGAAATTCTCTTTCCCTAGATAGTTTCATAGCTAGTTCTCTCATTTTGAGGTGTTTGTTCAAAAGTTACATTCTTAAGGCAGACTTCCATTTCTACTCTATGTAAAATTACAACTCTTTTCTCCCACCAAAAACTTTCAATCTTGCTTCTCTTATTACATCTCTCTCTAGCATAGTACATACAGTTGACCCTTAAAAAACATGGGTTTGAGCAGTGTGGGTCCACTCACACATGGATTTTTAAAATAAATCTCTTCTGCCTTCTCTTCCTCCTCCTCCTCAGCCTACTCAACATGAAGATGCTAAAGATGAAGCCCTTTATGATAATCTAATTCCACTTAATAGTAAATATTTTCTCTTCATTATGATTTTCTTAATAACATTTTCTTTTCTCTAGCTTTCTTGATTGTAAGAATACAGTATGTAACAAGTATGTAAAAAGTAATACCTTTTTATGTTATCTGTAAGTCCTCTGGTCAACAGTAGAATATCAGTAGTTAAGTTTGGGGAGAGTAAAAAAATTATTAGTAGATTTTCAGCTGTGCAGGGCTTCCATGTCCCAACTTCCACAGTACTCAAGGATCAACTATAGTTTGATTATCTTATTTTCTAGATTTATTTACTAGTGTTTCACTAGAACATAACCTCCATGAAGGAAGCATTGTTTTTGTTTGTTACTTATGGAATCCCCATACCCTAGATGATACCACACACATAATTGGTGCAAACTAAATTTTTTGAATGAATAAATAATTGAAACTTCCTTGAGATTCTCTGGAATAATCTTAAGTGCTCACAATCTAGAACTTTCTCAGTTGACTCATATAAATACGAGCAGCTTTAGGTTTTATAGAAGTTTCAGATTAGTATTTTTAATTCACATTTGTATTTTCAATTCACTTCCTACATCGGGAAATGTTGCTTTTTATTTCACCATAGGCGATTTGTATACTATTATTACAAGATAAACAATATTATTCTGAATACTATTGAAACCCAAACTTCAGTCCAATAAAAATCTCTCTGCTATGAAGTTTTCTCATTTATATTGTGTGTGTGCACTATATATATATATAAATCTTGGTACAATCAATATTCTTCTAGTGTTAGTAGCCTGTTATAATGAACACATCTAACACCTGACTGTGTGACATAATGCAAACTGGATGACAAATATAACACAGTGGTTCTAGTTAGTGTAGCACAAATAAAGAGTAAAATATAATTCTACTTCAAAAATTACAAGAAATTATAATTGCTTTAATTCTCTGGGGAATAAGACCAAAAGGGGAACTGTCAGAGGAAAAGAACTAGCTTCTGCAAGGGTGCATTTCTGCCTTGGGTCTACATGCTTGGGCAGCTTTAATGAGCCACCTCATTTTGGAGGAAAGTTGGCTTTTGCTTTGTTCTGTATCCAATCCTTGACCCTGGTGAGTGACTGGCAATGAGATTTTGAGCAATGTTAATTCTAGTAAGTTCCAGCTCAGTGAAAGGTCTTTTACCTTCCTTAAAGTTCCTCATGACAGGTTTGACCCATAATATTTTTACAGTTAGCCATAGCTGAACAACAAGGGGATATGTGACTTGCACAGCAGCCCGGATTTCTCTGATTAGATAATCCTTGACAATTGAAGTTACTTATATTTTCGAAGATCTCCAATGCCCCAGGGGAAGCCAAACTTCCAACACATACTCTCCTGATAAGGATTCCTGGCTCTGAGGTTCCCTGTGGCCTCCATTTGTTCCTCAGCTCCTAAGCTGTGAGAACAGGTTTCTAACTTGGTATCTTACCTAGTTCACATATAAATGTCACTTTACTTCCACATCCTGGAACATAAGCATATTGTAACCATTGTAACAGCTACAGTATTCTTACTTGTCTCCTTTTTAATCCACACAGCATTTGTGATTTTATTAAAGGGACTTAGCCAAATCATAAATCCTAAACTGGTCAATAGAAATAGTGACAAATTAATGGATTGACCAGATGGATTTAAGTCCAAGATCTGCAAAATGCTGACTTCAGTTCCCACCTTGAATGCTCAGCGTACTTAAAGTTGGTCTCTCTAAGTCTTCTTCACCATCACTCAAACTCTACCCTATTCCTTAAAATGTTCTTTTTAATCATTACTCCCTTGCATCTAAAAGAATTAATTCTTTCACATTATCCTTCACCTTGCTGCTTTATTCAGTTACTTCAATACCCCACTCTAAAGTTAAACACATTATTATATAATAAATTTCAAGTGAAAATAAATGCATATTTATTGTAGGAAATGTATAAAATATATATAGCCAAAAAAAGAAAAAGGGAAAAAGAAAATATTATTTCTATCACTCAGAGATGGTCACAGGTAATATTTTAGAGTATTTTTTGTTGTGTATACACACACGATAGTCTAATGTATGTACATAGTCATATATATATGTGTGTATATATATATATGTCTTAGTCTGCTTAGTCTGCTATGCCAAAGTACCAAACTGGATACACAATTCACAGAATTTACAATTCACAGAAATTTGTTTCCCACAGTTCTGGATCTTGGCATGAGCAGATTTGGTGTCAAGAGGTCTTTCTTTGGCCTCTTTTACAAGGGCATTAATCCCATTCATGAGGGCTTATGACCTAATCACCTTCCCAAACCCCACCTCCTAATACCATCACTTTGGGGGCTAAGATTTCAACATATGAATTTGGGGGGGACATAAACTCTTAGACCTCAGCAGTATACATACACACATATATGAACTCTATATGAAATAATACATATAAATACTAATGACTAGGAATTACATGTGTGTATATGCGTATATATGTGTATAGATATTTTTAAGCTACTTTAAAAATACCTAATACCATCCTTACATGTTATTAATAACTATTTTACACCAGAATTCTAATGTCTTCTTAGAGGTAGCATCTGTGATTTTAGGGCATGGCCTCTGGAACCATATTGCCTAGGCTAAAGTTCTAGTTCCACTACTTACCAGCTGCATGACCATGGCTGAATTATTAACACATAAACTTTAAGTGATTCAATTTCCTCATTTATAAAATAGAAATAATACAAGTACCTTCCTCAAAGTGTTCCTGTGTAGATTAAATGAATTAGTATTTGCATAGCACTTGGAGCTCTGCTTGATGCATAGGCATCTGTTTTCTTCATCATCATCATCATCATTGGTCCATTTGGAGGTATATTAGTCTGCTAGGGCTGTCATAACAGAGTATCAAAGACTGGGTATTTTACACAACAGAAATTTATTTTCTCACAGTTCTGGAGACTGAAGTCCAAGATCAAGGTGCCAGCAGTGTTAGATTCTGGTGAGGCCTCTCTCTTTGGCTTGCAGATGGCCACCTTCTTGTTGTGTCCTCATATGACATTGTCTCTGACAGCAGGAATCCCTGGTGTCTCTCCCTCTTCCTCTAAGGACATCAGTCCTATTGGATTAGGGTCCCACCCTTATGACCTCATTTAACCTTAATTACCTCCTTAAAAGACCTATCTCCAACTACAGTCATATTGAGGCTTAGGGCTTCAACATATAAATTTTGTGAGAACAGAGTTCTGTCTGTAACAAGGGATGTATGTTAATTTAGTTATTATTAGACATTTAAGTTGATTTCTGTTTCTTACCACAATGATATTCATGACTCAGTGAATACTGTCCATTATTATTTCGTAGTTTAAATTCTTATAAATTGAAATATCAAAGAGAATGTGGAATATTAAGGCTTTTGAGACATATTGCAAAATTGCCCTCCAGAAAGGTTATACCAATTTACATGTCCACTAGCCATATAAGACTTATTTTATTTTCAATTTATTGCAAGAAATACAGGCTTTTTAGATGTCATTGAAGCTTAGTTACTCCCCACTGTCCCTGTACCTTCACCTTCTTCTTTTAACACACTAATCTGTCCTCTTGAAAAGTAATATACCAGATGGCAAGCTGGGATAATTAACATTATGTTAAGAGGAAGATTTATGTCAATAAGCATCTTATTTACTGGCATAAACCTCAGCAACTGAAATGAAAAGTGTTGTTACAGAAAACACCAGGACCATAGCAGGCCAAAACAAAAGAGGAATTTGATATTTAAACAGCAAAAATTAAAATAAACATATAAAAGTCAGCACAATACCCTATGCCCATAGTGGGAGAAAAAAGTCTTAAAGAAACATGTAATTAAGCAAATCAAATTGAAAGAGACAGTGAAAACTGACAATTCAAATTTCACAAAAATCAAGTTATTTTTTAATGGAAAAAATGTTTTAAAAACAAAAGCCTTATTCTGGCTGGGCCCGGTGGTTCACGCCTGTAATCCTAGCACTCTGGAAGGCCAAGGTAGGCGTATTTCTTGAGGTCAGGGATTTGAGACTGGCCTGAGCAAGAGTGAGACCCCTGTCTCTACAAAAAATAGAAAAATTAGCTGGTGTGGCGGCATACACCTGTAATCCCAGCTACTCTGGAGGCTAAGGCAGGAGGATCCCTTGAGCCCAGGAGTTTGAGGCTGCAGTGAGCCATAATGATGCCATGCACTCTAGCCTAGGCAACAGAGGGAGACTGTCTCAAAACAAACAAACAAAAAAAAACTCCTTACTATGAAAATGCTCAAATACACAGAGAAGTAGAAAGAGTAATACAATGAACACTTTTATATACCCACAACATAAATTAAGTAATAATTAACATTTTTTAAACTTATTTGCTTTATCTATTCTTAGTTATATATGTTTTTATCAGTCATTTGAAGGTTGATACTTCACTGCCACTGCCTTTGATTGCTATATCTCTAAGGTCTTTTTGCAATGAGCAGGTAATCTAGGGCATAATATTTGGCATCATGTGAAAGTCCAGTTCTTTTGTATTTAATGGGGTTTGCATGTGGTGGTGGTCTTAAATTATTTCTTTAGGGGGGTGCAAAATGAATTTTTTTTAAATTTTAGATTGCTTTTGCATTTATTAGATGACAATTCTGTATAAAGAACTTCCCTCATGCATTCATTAATGAAAATGTCTGAACACAGGCTCCATTCATTGCCTTTTATTAACAATTTTCATGTTAAGAAGTTGATGTAAGAGTCATCTTTGGTGGTAAATGTCATTATTTTCCCCATGATTTTTTTGTACTGTCATCATAGACATACACATTTTAAAATTTCAGTGTTAATTTCTTCTCAAATTGTCTCAAATATTGCCAGTGGGAGAGCTCTCAAGCCGTCTTTTATGTCCTTTTGCCATATCATTATTAGTTTTTTACTGTTGTCTTGCTTCCCCGCACAATGAGAGGCTCTTGGTTCACCTGTTTAACATCAGTTTGTTTTGTATTAAATAGTCCTTCAACACTTTTTCATCTTTATATGACCCAAGAAATGTGAAATAGAGAAGCAAGTATTGTAAGATGTTCATTTTCATTTGGGTTTTCCCAAAGCAAATCTTGAGAGAATGACTTGGGTTCTGGTAGATTATTGGGGAAATGGTCCCAGGAAGCCAAAGTGAGGAGATTGGGGAAATAGAGATTTGAAAGGGAGAAAAGCCAGAAAAGGTGGGTATTACTGACCCAGGTACTACTGTGGGAAACCGGGGCTTGACCTCCCCAGGACCTTCTGAGGAATCTTGTAGAATAGTCATTTCCTCAGAACAGTCCAACTGAGGAAATGGGAAGCTGAGACTTTTACCAACTGCTTTCTCTCCTTTGTTGAGGGTTGTCCTGGGAGCAGTGACTCTCCTGGATGCAAGTGATCAAACTCTTGCATGCTGGAGCAAGCCCCTAGGCTGAGAGGCAGAACTCAGGTGCCTAAGGTAGGAAGTTGTCAGTATGCCAAGGAAATAGGGTCAAGGCATTAAGAGCGTCTATTATACTGGGAAAGGAGAGTTGGTGGCTCCTGGCCCATAAATATTCTATTCCTTTTCTTGGGTTCCTACTTGACCCTTGCTCTCTACTACTCTGAATGCCAGCTACATCTGGATCCAGAAGTGTTCAAGTGGACAGTTTTCTCTGCATCTTCTGTTTCCTTGAAGCTGTCCATGGTGCTCTATGCTGGATGAAAGGCTATATTGAGCTCAGATCATCCCCTGAGCTTCACAACCACATTTCCAAGTGTCTGTCCTGATGGATGCCCCATAGATTCCAAAAATCCATGATGTCCCAAACTGACATTAGCCCTGTCCCCCAGTCTTGCTCTCTCACCACTGGCAGTGTGAACGACACTGTCATCTACCCAGCTGCCCAAACCAGAAGGAAAGCACTGCCATGGAGTCTTCCCTCTCACCATAGCTGATCAAACGTCACTTCTGTTCCAAATGCTTTTCAAACACATCTACATCTCTCCATTACCACTGTCTCTATTCCACTGCAGGACACCATCTCTTCTTCCCTTGATGACTGTGTCAGTCTCCAAATTGATTCTCTGATGTTGTCTGCCTCTAATCTCTTCTCTACACTGCAGCAAGTTGATCTTCCTGAAATGCTGTGAGAGCAATGAATGGATCCTAACACTATTTTCCTTAGAATCCTTGCTGGTTTCCATTTGTCCTAAGCATAAAGTTAAGACTTTAAAGTGGTTGAGATGCCCTTCTTGATCTAGCTGTTGCTTTTATCTCTGCACCTGACAATCTGTCCAAATCCCCACCCAACCCCACACACACACACACACACACACACACACACACACGCAGACCTTCAACACCATACTCTGGCTATGAGGCTTCTCTCAGGTCCTGTGATACACCATTCTCTCTCTCTCTCTCTCTATCCTCTTTTCTACATCCATCACTACTTACCTTTTCACATGAACACTCGTCCTGCACTCCATCACCTGGCTGGCTCCTACCTGACCTTAAGGTCCCAGAAAACACATCTTCGAGGCACCTGTTATATGCTCTTCCATTACCACATACTCCTTGTAATCTCGCTCTGCCTCAGTTTCCTTATCTATAAATTAAATATGATAGTGTCCACCTTTTGTGATAGTTGTGAGGATTAAATGAGTTAATATATGCAAAGTATTTAGTAAGCACTCAATAACTATTAGCTATTACTATCATTAGAGTATTTACCACATCAAATTATAATTACATATTTAATTATCTGTCTCCCCATCTGAACAGAAAGTTCCATGAGGGCAGCAATCTTCTGTCTTGTTCACAGCAGTATCTTCAGCACCGTGTTCATTGCCACATGGCATGGACTCAGTAAATATGTGTATATAAATATTTGGGTGAAACAGGGAGACAGATGGTAGCCTGAACCAAGGTGATTTCTCAGAGCTTTAAGGAGATGACATAGAAGTTCAGGTTTTCAGGGGCAATTTGCAGCAATGGCTTAAGCAGAGGAACCCTAAATGATCTTATTCAATCCTCACAATGATCCTGTGAAGGCAATAGTTTTACTGAAGAGGAGTCTGAGCAGCAGAAGGATTAAATGACAGGTCTGAAGTCCTAAAGTAAGTGGCAGAGAGAAGCTGTCTGCCCAGCCTCTTGGCTCATCCCTTCCCCAGCTGTGTTGTGCAAAACTCTGGTGCTGTAGCATGTTAATAAATGTTAGCAAAAGATTTCGAGTGCACAAATAAATATGTGGACCACAGGGCTAAATAGAAGTGGATGTTGTTATTGTTACTTTGCTGCAGGGCTGCTCAGAGCCTTTAATATACTCATGTGAATTGTGACTTTCCTGAAAGAGAAAGTATGGATCGTCCCTAGCTCGTGTGAACACAGAACCCTGTGTTCCTGGAGCCCCCTTGGGGGTGGACACCACAACAGCCCTGGCTCTGAGCCCTCTACCCACGTTGTCAACCCCCCTTCTAACTTCAAGATTTGGTAGTTTCTGATCCTCAAATTTTAAGTTTAGTAATGAGGATTCAGTGATGAAAACATAATCCCTGTTTAATACTCATTTGATTCAAGAATTATTTGTCAAAGACATAAGACGTGCTTGTGTTGTGCTGGCTGATACTGCAAAGGTGCTTGTCACTGTGCTGTGGTGACACTGCAAAGGTGCTTGTTCTTGTGACAATATGGCTCCTGAGAGAAATAAAAACAGTACTGCCTAGCGTATAATGCTTTGCGTTTTTGCAAAGCACATTCATCAGTCGCACCTCGTTTGTTCCTTGATGGAACAGATGCAGTAGGCTGTTATTAGCTTCATATAACACAGAACGATATAATCCCAAGGAGCCAGGTGACTTGCCCAGACACATGGCTAGTTATTCATTCATTCATTTATTCATTCATTCATTTATTTATTTTTGGTTTTCCTCAATTTGGGGACTGTCCTCCACCAATACCTACGTCATGATTCTGTACATTTCTCAACTTTCCAACATGATAGATTTCATTTATTTGTATACATATCTCAAACAATGAGACATACGTTGCAGTTCTTCATAGAATGGAGAAGATGGAGTGGACCCTGGTGATTTTTTAAAGCTAATCTCCCCATTTTGTGGTTGAAAAAACTGAAATTCAAGGAGGGTCAATGACATGCATAAGGTCACCCAGTGGGCTTGTAGCACAGCAAGGATGAAAGGTTCTGCACCATGCGAATCATCTCCAATTTTTAATCCCATCACTGCTTTTTGAAAAGTATATTTGTTTTATTCCTGCTTAAATGTTGAGCTGGAAAACCCTTTAGCAAGTAAGTTTGTGCCTGTCATTATTATGCCGGGTGGCTTTTGTTTACCCTTCTATTGTTTAAAGAGATTTGGCCAGAAGTAGGAAAACTGTTAAGTCTTCACATTGGCAGTGATCTTTAAGACCCATAAAAGATTAATCACCGAGGGAACCCATAACTTTGCATGATCAAAGTAAAAATTCTGTTTTTTATGGCTGCCTGTGTTTTATCCTCTATAAATTTTATAATAATGATTAGGCTTAAAGTATGGGCATAATTTACATACATCAAAATGCCTCACACCGTCCTTACAGCCAGTTAAACACCTGCAGCAATATGAGGAAGCACATTAGAAAGCAGAAAGCTCCCAGGCTCTCTGAGGCATTAATCAATGGGACCTCTCAGAGGGAGAGAAGGAGAGAGGGAGAGAGAGAGAGAGAGAGAGAGAGAGGTGGGAGGAGAGGGGGAGAGAGAGAGAGAGGATAGTGATAGTGACCTCCCATAACCGAGTTGTGCCTAGCATGTTCACACAGGAATAGTATACTCTTCATTTGTCAGAAATACACTTACTTCAGCTTTTTTATCCCTTCCCAAGGTGATCAGCCTCATTTCCCAGAAATGCTTTTTCTCTTACAGTGACCAGAAACTCTTTAGAAACGTCAGCACAGGAGGGACTTTAGAAATTGTTGCTATTTAACACGACTGGTTGCTCCCACCTGTGCCCAGAATATGTTAAAGTCTATAGATGGATGCAGCGTGCGTCCCTGAGTCTCTGCACCATCCCTCTCCTCTGTCCTCCCACTTAGTGCTACCTTGGATTGATTCTGCCTCCTAGCAAAGAGTTAAAGGTTATCACGCAGGGATTTGAGTCCAGCACGCTGGCAGACATGTACCAAGGCAACGGCAGCTACAAATAGCATGTTTTACAAGCTTTCAGGGTAAACATCAATTTCTCCAATTTGCTATAGCCCGAGAACCTTAGGAGCCTAGCGAATGAATTGTGAGTGTGGGTTTTGTGCTGGATGGATGGAGCAGATGTTGTTTCTATAAAGCTCTGCTAATGTACACTGAGGCTTCAGTTTAAATATTGTGGAGTAAAAAAGTCACGCTGTTTCGCTTGCTGTCCTACTTACCTGTGCCAGTTCCTATCTTCCTGGACAGAGGCTGCCCTGCCATCTCTCACCTGGGTTCAGCTTCGTACAGTTGGGAGAGGTTGTCAGAGCTTGTCCCTAAACACCAGGGCAAAGCATCCTCTCATCTTTCTGCTTCCTGAAACCCTATCTACATCTTCAAGTCCACTAGCTAGCCTTCCGCGCAAACTATTATTGGCTGCACATTTATCCATGAGTTATGTCCTGTATTTGGAAATATTTTATGTGCCCATGAGGTCCTCTATCATAATAGGTATAGAGCTCTTTCTACTTGCTATGCACTGTTAAGTGCTTTATGCAGACTATTTTACTGAATATATATACTTCTGTGAGATATGTACAATTATTATCTCCATTTGATCAATCAAACTAACGCTGAGGTGAAATGTTGCCCAAAGTCATAGAACTAGTAAGTGCTAGAGCTGAGATCCAAACTCAGGCAGTCTAAATCTATTCTGAACTTATATCTATCACACTGTGTGCACTTCTTCAAAGTCCTTTGTGATTTATTAAATTCCATGTTTATATCTGGGCTTTTAGATTGGATGTAGTTCCCTGAGAGCTGGATGCTATTTAATGTGTCCCCCCCCACACACACACACCATGTGCCTAGAACACTCAAATATTTGTTAATTTCAAAGGGCCAAAGCAATCCTAGGAAAAGCCAGCATGACAACCAGAACCTACAAAACCAGTAGGCATAGAAATATGATTTTCCCCAAAGGAGACCCAGCCTTTTCTTCCTGATGATGTTAAGAGACTGGAATATGACAATTTAGTTTAAGGACAACTTTAAATAAAAGTTTCATTAATCAGAATGGGTATTCCTATGATAATGAGCCCTGCGTTGAATTTTAGAACCCTCTTTATGCTTTGTTAGTAACAAAGCTGTTATAAAAATAATTTGAGAAGACAGCCCATTGCAATGGTGTGACTTAACTGTGTAAAAGGGTGCCTTAGCCTGCTGTCTGAGCGTACCCAACTTATGTAATGCTAACATAATGGATTATGCATATTGTATTGGGTTAAAAATGAAACCCAGTGAAGTATTACAGCAATTTAAAATATATATATATCGGGCCTTGTTCAGCACAGATATTTAAAATTTAAACCTGTTTAAATATTCAATTGAAACTAAAATAAAATTCTGAAAAATGGAATTCAATAGAAAAGCTCCATTAAGACTAAAAATGCTTCTTCAGATCCATTTGGTTCTAATAGAAACCCATCGAGTGAGGTTTTCATTGTTGCAGCACCAGCCAAGGAAAAATTATACATACATTGGGGTAGGAGAAAATCAGTTGGACTTCTGTGTCTCGAGCTTCACTTAGAAAAGGAAGAGAAAAGGGAAGCCTCAGACCAACACTCGGATCAGGCCACGGTTTGTTTAAAATGGTCCTGAGCGCTGTCTTAAACAGCATCTTCCCATTTGCTCCTGCGCTTCAATGAAACCTCGTTTCACCTTCCACATCAGATGTAATTCTAAAAAAAAAAAAAAAAAGTTGGTACCTTTTGCTGCAATATCAGGACAGTGACCAATTTGCCTTCTGAGAGCCAAGCTTTATTTCCCCGATAAACATCCTGCAGGATGTTTTTATTCAATTAATTGGAATGATTGCTTGCACGGAAACGCACTGCTTTATCAAGGTCTGCTTGAATATCAGGCTGGGACCGAGTTCCAGTGTTTTCCTTACTCCCTTCTCCAGACAGAAAATGCATGAGGATTCTGAAACATAATTAAAACAATCAGGGAGAATTAGCCAGCTTGGTGGCTGCACTCAAATAGCAAATGCAGAGAAGTAAACAAGGAAATGTATGGGTAAGGGAACGGGAGCATTCCAGAGACAGAGATGGCAGTTAAGAGACCTAAAATGGAGCATATTATGAGAAGAAATATAGGATAATATAAACAGAGTCTCTAATCCTGAGCACTGTAAATCCCTCTTCCTTAATTGGTTTAGAAACCGTGGTCTGTAATGTGAGACAGAGGGCTCTGGTTGCCTTTCTTCTTTGCTGCCCAGAATCACATTAAGTGGGAAACAATAGCAGGGCTGACAACTCCCTTTCTGTGGGGCACTTAGAGCCGATCTGCTATTGAGACTAATGCAATTACACGGGATTAGAGCACACTGAGGATACCTAGATTGGGGAATTCTCAGTGGAGGGGGAGCTGGGCTCTTTCAAAGCAGGGTATGGGGCTGAAGAGGGACAGCGGACCAAGTCCATGGCCTCCTAATTATCCTACAATTAAGGGAAATAACCATGATTCTGTAATTAACACAGGATCTTGATGATGAATTCTAATCCAAACAGAATTCTAGTTTGAGATTTCTTCATTGGCGCTTCACACTATTTTGCTTAGTTTTAATGATTTTTAACTGAACGTAGAAAAATTTCCGTACAGGAGTACACCTTTCCACTTGTTCTTGCATGGGGAGCTTCACTTCAGTTTCTCAAGACGGGGGGGGGGGGGGGGGGGGAGGGGAACCTATATTTGGGAATTTGGGAATTAGAATTGGCCAGAGGGTTATTCCTGGTCTCCACTTGTATTCCTTTTGCAAACTTGAACTAACAGATACTGTTGGGTTTTTTTTTTTAAGCAAAATAATTATGGGAATCTATCGGCACTGGTGACATGACCACAATTGGCAAGTTAAGTCAGGGTTTTCATAAGTATCCCCAGGAATCTTACATTAGTCTCATGCTCATTACACCAGGGGGAGGTGTGATATTTATGTAGGGAATATATGAGAAGGGCATGATGCTTTGAAAAAATAGCAATCTTTTAAAAAGCATTTCCAATTTCCTCCTTATGAGACTTAAAAAATATTTCCAACACAACAAGTACTACATACCATCAAGTACTACGTTTCTCAATCATTTGGTATTTCCAACTATTCTTATTCTCATTTTAATTTTTAAATAGAAATAGCAAATATGACATACTAATCACAACTTCAGCATAGTACAACAGAATGTTTCTAATTTAATTCCAAAGCTGTTGGTTCTAAATAAGTACTCCTAGAGCAGGCGTCATCAAACTACGGCCCACAGGCCACATGCGGCCCGCCAAGGACATTTATCCGGCCGCCTGGTGTTTTTGCTGCCGCTGCCTGTCCTGTTTAGCAGTCGACTCGTCCCGGACTCACAGTGCGCACTTTCCAACGATCTGAGGGACAGTGAACTGGCCCCCTGTTTAAAAAGTTTGAGGACCCCTGCCCTAGAGAATGCTTTATTCTACCTTCTATGTGTTCTACTGAAATGATCACTGAATTTTGAACACTGGATTAATATATACTGATGAGCACACACGCATCAAAATAAATCAGTTCTGATACTAGAATATCCTTCTAATGGTCCAATGATGGCAAATAACCTCTGGCCTAAAAGCCCATCTATGTTTTGGGTTATGGTATTTTCTTCACAATGTCCATGTTTTAATGCAAATGTGACAACTTGAGATGTTAACTCAATATTTGTCTGAATGTGAAGACCAAAGTGAATGAGATGCTGGTGCTTCTGATCTGGGTATGGATGGGAGGGAGGGAGGGGGGATGGGAGGGAGGGAGGGGGGAAGGGAGGGAGGGAGGGAGGAAGGAAGGAAGGAAGGAATTAGATGAAGACAGACATTAAGGATTTCACATATTAATATGAATTTTACCTAGTTCTGAGCAATACAACAAAAGATCCTTCTTGGTTTGCTTTTCGGTCAGTGCTCTCACCTGTTCCTACCTTGTACTTTAATCGTAGAAGCTGGAATCTGTGTTTCAGGCCTGTGAATGAGCATTCCACCAGGTGCAAGAGGAGAGAGGCCTTGCCTACCTTTCCTCCTACAGCTTCTCCTGGTTGGCAGAGGGTAGCAGACACTGATGCCAGGCTTTCTAAAGACTATTATCTGCAGGGCAACCCCAAGGGATGGGTAAGAATGAAATTCTCATCTTTTATGATTGAGGAACTTAAGGATCAGAAAGATGAAGTGTCTTGCCCAAGGACTGCTGCCTGAGTTCGAGCGGTTCTGTCCTACTCCATTCTACATACTGTTCTGCGCTGCTTCCCGTCAGCATTATCACCATCTTCAACCTCGCCACCACCATGACACGGCCTCTGCCAGGCCCTACTCTCTGCCAGGCACCGGACTACTCACGTGAATGTTTTGTTTCGTACCTGCATCCCAACAATCCTGCAAGGCAAGTAGGTATTTTTATGTCCACTGAACAGGAGAGAGAACTGAGATTCAGTAAAGCTTGGTAACTTGCCTAAAGCCACACCTCACCTCCAGAGCTGTCAGACTCAGGATTTGAACCCAGGACTTTGTGAAACTGGAGCTTATTCTTTCTGCCACCCCGTGGTACCTTTCCAGATACTGTGTGACTGGTACGAGTGTGCGATGCTGCATCAGTGTTTTCGCCACACCTAGCATCGCTTCCTGCAATTTCTTGCTGGGGAACGCTGACCTTGACCTTAGGAGCGGGCACATGACCACGTCTCACCAGGTGGAGCGTATCATACACAGGCCACGGCGATTAGAAGGGCTGGGTCAGGCCTGTGACTGGTGCTGTTGCACTGGACCCTCACTCAGAAGACTCTCGTGCTCGATTTAATGCTCACCTGTTACCATCTTGAAATTCTTCATAATTTTGAACAACCTTCTTGCATCGGTCTCCACAAATTATATATCTGGTCCTAGTGATTGCTTTAGGGCTGGCCAAATAAAACGGCAATCTACATCAATGGGATGAAATTCCAGGACATTTCTGTACTTTTTGAGAAAAGGGAGCTCTTTCCGCTGGTGTGATGAGCCTAGAGCTTCTGGTGGCCACCAGGTGCAGAATCTGCCCAAGAACGAAGCCAGAGGAAAGCAGAGCTGAGAGAAAGACAGTGTCTTGTTAAATCATTTGAGGCCCTTGGCCAAATACATTCTTTATTATTTCACTTTTTGCCTAAGCCAGTTTGGGCTGGGTGTTGCGCAAGCCAAGGGGTTTGGACTAACG
Source organism: Mirza zaza (assembly GCA_008750895.1). Lineage (NCBI taxonomy): Eukaryota > Metazoa > Chordata > Mammalia > Primates > Cheirogaleidae > Mirza > Mirza zaza. Next base: position 10,662 of record VSMD01118629.1, on the reverse strand, counting down.
CTGTCGCGGGCTGGGTTCTCCAGAGCAGACGCTGAGACGGGATTTAAGGTGCAGGACATTTATTAAGGATCCACATCTGTGAGGAGAAGGGGACTTCAGCAGGCAAACATCTCCCTTGCAAGCCTGGAAGAGCCTCAGCCAATCTGGCAGGTGCTCTGTCTGAGGCAGCCTGTGTTTGGCCAAGGCGGCCCAGCTTTTACAGCCTGACTTGCTCGGTCTCTGCATGGGCGGCCTCGAGTGGGCAGCTCTCTGCGGCTGAGGCAGACCCAAAGGAACCGACAGCTGGAGGTTGCCTGCCGAGCTCACTCCCTGCAGCTTTGAAAAGGTCACAGCATAGCACATCTTAACCTGAGTTCTTCAGAGAGCAGAACTTATCTGTACTATTTTATTAGAGAGTGCAATCACAGGGAAGCAGAAATAGGGGGTGGTAAGGCAAGAGAGGAAGGATGACGGAGAAGAAGGTGCGTCACAGATCTGGCCTCCACTTGGTGTGAAGCACAAGCGGTGCTCCCTCTCAGATTGTGTCCCGGGACAGCCTGTCCTGGGGGAGGAAGGAGGAAGAGCATCCACAAATGGCTTGCTTTCTTGCATAGGGAGTAAAAGGCACTTAGGCACTTATAAAATTTTGGGTTCTGGGAACACCAAAAGGTAACATTTAAACTTTTCTGTTCAAGTTCACCACCTAGTTGGGAAGAGGGAACACATACCAAAAATAAATAGACAGTATAGGCTGAGCAGGCAACTGGTGCCAAAACAGTGGTGCAGATAACGCAGCACTAGGGCACCTCTGAGGAGCGCCCGGCACTGGGGGCTGCAGTAGCCAGGCAGGTTTACCTAGACATAGACTGGAGCTGGACCTTCATGTTAGGACTTTTATAATTGGAGAGAAAAGGAGCAGGGTGGGGGGAGTCAAAATGCAAATGCACACAAATTAAACATCTTAGGGTAGCCAATGGATGGAGAGGTCGGAGGCCACCTGTAGAATCAGGAGAGAAACACAAGTGCTGAGAAAAAGAAAATGGAGAAATGGGAGAAGGGGCAGGGGGCTGGTGGGAGTTGGTACCATCATATGTGCAGAGCTAATATTGTTTTAGGACTGTGAGGTTAAGTTCTTTTCAAAAAGATGTCTTCTAACTTCTAACTTGTAGCTTCTGTATCTACATGTTGTTTACAGAACTTTTTGCAATGTAGATTTTGGAAGTGATTAAATTCAGTGTAGTTAGCAATGACCGTGTATCTCTTTTCCTGGAAACCTAAAACCCCTCTTCAAACAACTAAAACTCTATAATTTGCTGAGAATCTCTTATTTTGCTTGTCAAGGTTTAAGGTAAGGAAGCAAGTATTAGAAACCTGTACATGTCTTGCCAATTGTTAGACAACTGAAGAGGTATTCCAATCATCTTTTAATTTGTTTCTTCATGTGGGTTTATAGTTCACGGATGTTCAAATGCAGTAATTGTTTTGAATAAAACATTTAAAAATAGGATCCTTAAAGATGTTACTTGTTTAGGAAGTAGGGGGTTATGGATTTCAGGAGTGCTTTTTTGGTCTCTGCCAGAAACTTTAGATCTGTGGGTTGGAAAGTCCTATTTTTTCCCTAGAAGTTGAAGTGCATGGGAAAGGTTAGGAAAAGGGAGAGATTTTTCAAAATGATTACTATTCCTTTCAAGTACTCACTGTGGGTACTTGCACATCTTTATTCTAGATGATCTTGTGAGTTTGGCTAGTTTTTGCAGATACCTTGATGTATTGACTGATAGTTCTGGGAAACTGAACATAGGAGCAATTTAAGGATTTTCCAAATAGACATAGTGGTTGGGTAAACATAAGGCTCCATTCAGGAATCCTAAATCAACTCTTCAAAAAAATTCAAAAGACTTTTCTTTGTTGCAGAAGAAATCACGCATCAGGACACCTCTGCTAAGTAGTATTTATAGGCATAGAGAATGAAGCCCGGCACAGTTCCTGTTCTCACTCTCACTCTATTCTGATATAACCAGAGCTTGGTTATTATATGTCTATTGTTTAAGTGAACAAAATAATAGCCTTTCTACTCCCAGGCAGTCGAGAAAGGCACTCCCTTCCTCTTTTCATAAAGCTCCAGAGGTCTTCCTGCTACGTATCGTATCCAGCCCCAAGTTTGAAGAGCCCCCGAATATGTCATTGGTGGCTGCGTCCTGCTTTGTAAGTCACCTTCCTCATGTAAGGTCATTATTATTATTCCCATTTTGCACATTTTGCACACTAGATCAATTTTCAATTCCCGACAACTGAACTTCCCAAACTTTTATATGATGAAACTTAACTCCAATCATATGGGCATAAAAAATATGCATACCCACTAGAGTGTCGTTAGATTTCAGGAAAAAATTTTATTTCACATTAAAACATGGTCTATAGTAGCCCAACTGTAAAAAAAAAAAAAAAAAAATGCACCGTGTGTGGGCCTCTTTTGCATATTTAGATATGGAAGAGTGTGAGCAGTTGCCAGATAATATAATTTTCATCCAGCCAAATATCAAGTACAATTCAATGAAGAAAATGCAACTTTTGCAGTGTGATTTATACGTGCTTATATACCCTTCATTTTCAGTCTATATGAAATGCAGACATTTATAGTTCTATAACCAGAAGAATAAAATTTGAATGTGTAGTAAAACGAGAAATGTATTTTAAATGGGCTTTAGAAACAGAACTGAGGAAGTCGTCAGGAGGCCACAGTCACTAATGTGATTGGTTATTTTGCTAGATAGCCACTCAGCTCGAGGCCCAGCAGGCGCGGGATTGAATTCAGCCTGATGGGCATGGGAGATGAAGCGATGGCTTCCTGGAAAAGATCGAGACACAGCAACCCAGTAATCCAGACTGCCCATAAAGCACACCATAAAACCAGTATGAGAAATTCCTCCTGCCATGTGATGCATCCTTATTTTTTTTAACTTTAAAAGAAGACCTATTTTATGATTTGGCACAGATCATTGATCATAGTGCTTTTCTATTACAAATATCTCCCAGCTGTGTTCTGTGTCAAATTTACAAAAGATATAACACAAAGATATTTCCATAAAATATTGGAATATTAGTGGCCATTTGCCCATGGCAGCTATCACTGCCAATATCACTCCTTGGGCATGCATTGTAGTAACAGAAGCCACTTACCAGCCCCACGTGATATAGGACAAAGGTGACACTTTAGAGTGTTCTGCCTGTGATGGGCAGCTGGGGTTGTGATCTGCAGATCTTACTGATTTGGGCGGTTTGAATGTAGACAAATCTGTTCTCTCTCCAATCCCTACCACAGGATGTCATGTGACACAAACTGAGCCAATCAGAGGATTCCACCCTGGTGACAGACATTGGTACAAGGGCAGGCTTGTGATCTAAGCTGGACCAATCAGAGTCCTCCTTAGGGCTTTTCCACGAGCACTGGAAGGGAAGGCTGGCTTATTCTAATAGTGTGATTTAGCAGGGGAATATGGGCTGAGGGTGGCTGGCAGCCATTTTTGCTAACCACCTGGGGAAAAACATCCCAAAGACTGAAGCCAAGCCAAGACTGGCTAAGCTCAGAGATGGAGAGAAACGAAACTCATTACCCAATCTGAGTCTCTGGGTCCAGCCATGCTTGGTTCCAATAATAGACCCCCATCTTAGTTTTGTGAAATAATAAATTTCATGCTTAGTTTAATGTAGTTTGAGTTGGGTTTCTTCTATCACTTGTCACCAAGAAAAATCCTAATACACTTGAAATTTACAAGGAGACAAAATATGTTCTCCTATATTCACCAACCTTCCTCATAGCCTAGGTTGGAGCCATGTCACTAGTTCTTGACAATAGGCTGTGAGCAGAAGTGATCAAAAACTGAGGCATTCAAGAGATGGTATGTCTCCTCCAGCCCTCCATTTTTCTTTTGCAGAAATTTAGTGGCCATGTCAACCAGATTGCATGGCTACAAGATGGGAAAGCCTGCATCTGTGTGGGTAGCTTAGACTGTGCAGAACAGAGCCCCCTGCCAACACTTGCTCTTTTAAGCTGCTGAGATTTGAGGGATTATTTGTTGCATAGACATATAGGGCCTTGCAATAGAAATTAAGCTCAGCTATGGAAAATTTAAGAAAAATAATTGCTCCCTTGAGTTTGTGGTTGAGATCTGTCCATCAATTAACCTTTTGTAATGCTTCTTCCTACCATGAGAAAGAGAGGTAGAGGTATCAAAAAAGACCAAGAACAGGGAGATCCTGAACACAGGAGCCCTCTTCAGTATTGTGCGTAGAGAGAACGGTGAAGATCTCAGCCTCAAAGGAAACCAACATTCCCTGGGTCCAACTGCAGGTCAGACACTTTACCTACATTATTTCATTCCAGCCTCACCAACAAACCATTAGATGATGATATTGTCAATGAAACTGAATTCCAGAGAAATTAAGTAGAGCCGCAGATTCCTGACTAGAAAGGGCCAGCTTTGAACCCTATCTGTCCAGCTGTACAATCTAGCCCAAATTACTCCTATTATTACTATTAATAGTTATATAAATAATACTTAGGGATAATACTTTCCAGATGCACTCAAATGCCAGTCTCCCCCACCCACTCTTCAGCATAGAGAAAGCAAGACCCAGCTATGTCCGGTCAAAGTGCTTTAGGGCTTTAGGGTCAAAGTGCTTCAGGGTCAAAGTGAATACATTTCCCTGACTCCACAATTCTCTTGTTCAAAGATTCATATGTCCCTTGCGTGGACACTATTTGAACATGCCAGTCTTTCTCTTCAACAGCTAGTCTGAGACATTTTTCTTTCTAGCTTAATCAATTTTGTTATTGGGCACACAGCCAATTCGGGTCCCACAATCCATTGTTCCCTGTCCCTCATATTCTCTAGCCTATTTCTCTTTGCCTTGACAAATGTCTTGAACCGTTGGTCCCCATTTCTAACTAATTTGTCAGCCAGTAGGCTCCCTGCAGACTAACCTACACGTTCTCCAATCTGGACCCAATCACTTTTTCTGAACTTATGGAAGACTGCTCTTATCTCTTTGCAACATTAGCATTCTCAACAAATATTTCCAGCTGATCATTTTCTGGGTTTGGTGAAGGAGATTATTTCTCCTCAGGACTTCTAACTTTAACTCAAAAAGAGTCTCTTACTTCAAATCCCCTTGTAATTTATGCCAAATATACTGTGCATTGCTATCCAAAATGCAAAATATGAAATTAAGGAGAAACTGGTCATTGTGGTATCCACCAAATTAGACCCCAAGCACAAGAGTATGCCTGACTATTTGAAGGGCAGTTGGCTTCCAATAACAGAGAATCAGGCAAAACTATCCCCTGCTCCATTGCCATATGTGAAAACAAAACAAAACAAAGCCCTGTAGATGAATATGTAACTTTTCCAAAGGGAAATATGGGGAAGAGACTGGGATTAATGCTCTGAATTTCCATGAAAGGACGCTAGTAATCATGAGTGGTCAGGGTGCTCATGCAGTCCCACTTAAGCAATGTCACTGTGCTGTGGCACAGTTAGGACTCCCTATGGCCTATCACTTACATCAGTATTTATGAAGTGCTCAGGCTGCAGATTATGAGCCAAATCTGGCCTTTTTCCCACTAGTGACCAAAATAATGGATAAAAAGCGCATTTAGTACATCTCTGAGAACATCACATTGTCATGAACTCCTCCCCGAGACAGTGAATGCTATAAGCGTTAATGGGTTTTATTCAACAAACATTCATTTCGTAGCCAGACAACTTCTGTCACTGACACCTGCCAATTCATATTCTAGGAAGAAATCACTAAGCTTATAGAGTTGTCACTTTAAAATGAGTGTGGCTCATTATCTTTATTTATATCCTCCTTTCTGCTCCAAACTATCAATCCAAAAGACCTGTGACTTTTTTTTGGAAAAAAATATGTTTCTCAGTTAAAATCAAACACTGTACTTTGCCAGTTAACAATGGGTTGATTTCTGCATTAAGTTCTCATTAATTTTATTGAAATTGGAAAGTGGGCAGAGGTCCCAGCCATCTGGACCTATGCAGATATCTTAGCATTGGAGGTTTCTCGAGGGCTTGGATGGAGGAAAGGGAGTAGGTCCCTATGTGACCTGCCACTCTCTATCCATTGTCCTTTGGGCAAGTCACTGGACCTCTTTGGGCTTTCCATTACCTCAATTGTCAAACATTGTGGCTACAACCATAGTTTCTTTATAGCATAGTCTCTTCCTATCCTGAGACTTTGTAACATCTAGTCCCCTAGAATGACTCACTTTCTTTAAGCAGATAATTATCATTATTCTCACTTCCTCTAAAGAATTTTTTTCTAATGTCCTTATCAGGCAAAGTTCGATTCAGCCTTCAAATCCCAGCTCAATGTTGCCTCTTCTTTGATTCTCATTTTGGTTAAGCTTCTTCTCAGCTTACATTTTACTTTGTACAGAGGCTACTCTTGATACTATAATAAACACTGTGGCAGACAAAATAATGGCCCTCCAAATATGTCAATGTTCTAATCCCTGGGACCTCTGAATGTGTTACCTTACATGGCCAAAGGGACTTTGTAGATGTGATTAAGTTGAGGATCTTGAGATGGGGAGATTATCTGGGATTATTCAGGTGGGCCCAGTGTGGTCACAAGTTTTGTGAGAGAGAAACAAGAGGGTCAAAGTCTGATAAAGGAGATATGGTGATGAAAACAAAGGTTGGAGTGATGTGATTTGAAGACAGGGGAAGGGGCCATGAGCCAAGGAATATAGGTGGTCCTGGAAGCTGGGAAAGACAAGGAAATGAATTCTCCTCTGAAGCCTCTAGAAGGAACTCAGCTCTGTCAACACCTTAATTTTAGACTTTGGACCACTTAGTTTGAGGTAATTGTTACAGCAGGAATTAAAAACCAATACAGAGACTATGATATTTAATATAGCATACCATATCACAGTTACAGCATGACTATCTCCTTGCTGGCCAATGAACTTTTTGAGCACAAGGACCACGTATTTTTATCTTTATATTCTCAGTTCTCAGAATGTCCTTGGCACATAGTAGATACTCATAAGATATTTGTTAAATGAGTAAGTAGATAAATCTTATTTTAAAAAGATAATGTAAGAATTTAGGGAATAAATGACTTGCCCAAGGCTTCACAGTTGGGATTGTTGCCCAAATGCTTTACTTTCCCTGGGATGTGATATTTATCGGGACAATTTTTTCACTGAGAGTGTAACACCAAAAAGGTATAAGTATTGTCCCTTTTGCTTCATATGAAATCATGCTACGTAAATGTAGACTCCTGGGTAGAAACAAGTTTTTATTTATTTATTTTAAGCATCATCTTTGTGCTTTCATAAGGGAAAAAGCATTTAAGCATTGGCAGGGTGGATTACATTATACAGTTTTACTTGGAGCTCTTTCAATGATTCAATGTTAATGCTAAGTAGTCCAGATTTTGAGTAGTAAAAATATTATGTGCACTTCATCTGTTTGTTTTAAAATGGGCTCTCTAAACAAAACCTATACTTCGCTCAAAGTTACCAGTGCTCGTGGGTGTGAATGTGTGTATTTACACGTTGCAGAACGGAAAGGGGGAGGAAGGCAAGAGGCAGAAAGACCCAAGTCCCCATCGCTTCCAGAGTGAAGATGTGGCTGAAATTCCATTGGCCTCTCATATGGTTCCACATAGGCCAGGACAGGAACACGAGCACATTTTTGAGCACCAGTCCTTGGAGGGAAGTGCGAACGTGACTGCCATTTAAACTGCAGATGGTCACGGTTGTCTCAATCTGTGTGTGAACAGCTGCTTGCTGTCCCCTCAGTCTTCGAGGAGAGTTCATTCTGTCGTTTGGCAAGTCCCTTCATTCAAAAGTTACTCCTATTTCAAATGGAGAGGAGTTGGCTTAATGTTGCTTTGTAAAAATAGTGCAACTATTTGAAAGTAAGTTTCACTGAAAGAGAAAAGTCTACAAATGTCCCTAACAAGGATGCACTTGAATTCAAATGGTTAGATCTTGCTCTGGTCCTTGGAAGAACTTGCTATTTTAAAGTTTTAAATTCTACTTTTCATTAGAAAATCCATATTGAAAATCTCATTTATATTTGAAGATAGGAAATCTTTAGGAAGCATCAATCCACATGTATTTTTTGAATTCCTAGTACTCAATGGATAAATGAAAGAAGAATAAAATGCAGTTATGTTCCCACAATTGGACTTTCAGTCTTACTGAGGAGATATGACTCCATCCCCACCAGTGTAAAATGAAAAACCTACAAGGCTCAGACATATATTTTCATTGACATGTTATAATAAAAATATTAAATAAATTGAGGAACCAAAAATACAGTTATTCTGCTACTACCCTGGCACAACCATTTTCATTTGCATGTTTCTTTCTTGCCATATGTGGCCATGAGCAGGGAAGCAATATCCAAAAATAGTTTGTTTCAATTCCACCATTCTGACCCCACAGTTTGCTCTTTGTTCCTCATGTGGTGTGAGACAGTGGGACACAATGTATTTGGAAGTTTATGAACGTATTTTTATAATGTTAGTAACTATAACAGGACACTTATTCTATGCTTTTCATCTTGTCATTCTGGTCTCAGCTCAAATGCTACCTCTTCAGAGAGAGCTTTCTGAATAACTCAATCTAATGTAGCCTTCTAAGCTGTCATGGTGCATTATGCTGTTTAATTTTCTTCATAGCCCTATTCCAATGTGAAATTCTTCCACCACCCCATTTAGTTGTTTGTTTGTATGCTCTATTCTAGCCCATATTAGAAAAGAAACCACTTAAGAGCAGAAACTTTATCTGCTTTCACAAATATACTCCACAAGTGCCTAGATTAGCACCAAGTGTACAGTGAGACCTTCCTTGATACTGGTGACTGAATCAATGAAATACAAATTTTCAGTCTTTTGTCTAATTCACAATTAATATTACTCATAGAAAAAAAAATTGACAATGGCTAAAACTTGGAAGCAGTAAATATTATAAATGAAAAATTGGCTAAAGAATCAATCTCAATAATATTAAAAATTCAAAAATGGATCTGAGAAAAAATAGACTCAGTTTAATAATCAACACAAAATAGACAATGGCTAAAACTGCATATGGCAAAATTTTTCCTTGACTAAGGAGTGACATAAGAGCTAAATCTTCTAAATGAATTTATATCTATAAAATTTGACCCTGGACAAATTATACATAGTGGTCATAAAAGAAAACTCTTAATAACAAAAGATGTAATAGGTAACATTTGATATGTCCGGAGGGGAGGGAAAGCTGAATAGATAAGTCAAATCTTCATCATAGAATTTATGAGAAAGAATTGATTTTGAGAAAAATAATTTTAGTTAAATGAAAATGAAAAAAATGGAAATTGTTTAGATGGTTTATGTAGAAAAATTGATCAAATAATGAACTTGGCTTATTGTAGCTTGATTCAAAAATACTTTCTTGGCAATGGTAATAAAATGTGATCAAAATGATTGTGTTCATAAATATGGAATCCATATTTTCTCATGGGCAAAAGGGTGGGGTACCAACTTACTATAATCTGGTCACATATACAGCTACAGAGCAATATAAGTAATAAAGCACTAATTTGGGAAACACAAACAACCATAAAATAGACCAGTATATAGTGTGCTAAGAATAAAAATATAGCATTATGGAAATGTCAGGGGAGGCAGTAGGCAGCACTCTCCAGCTGGCCAGCCCTGAGCAAGTCACTCAGCCTCTCTGAGCCTTGCACCTGTTCAGCAAGAGTTTAAGCTACAAATTTAGACTGCAGTCAACCCCAGAGAGCTGACCAAGAGAAAGTGCATATTACTCAGAATGAGAGCAAAAACTGTGTGTAACAGGACATCATGGGCTAACCTTTAGGGGCTACCAATACTTAGGGGTTGGGAAGACGATAAGCCCCTAGAAAAGAGAGAGAGAGAAGGAGCAAGGACATAAAAGAGAATAAAACAGTGCAATGTGCCAGGGCCTCAGGACCTAAGGATATTTGAAAGCAGACAATCCAATACTACTGGGAAATAATTTCAAGAGTAAAAAGGCTCTTGAATGTGAGTAGAGGGCCAAGTTTGAGTTGGAGGCAAAGGTCTTGGGACACCACAGAAGGAGGAGGTTATTGGGAACACCACAATACTAGGAGCTGACCTCCTGGCCAGGGCTTTTTTGTTTCCTGGTGACAATAACTGAACTGGAGCAAGCATAAGCAATAGGATAAATTTATTGAAACCACAGGTGGGGTGTGGGTGTGGGAACTTTGGGGATGTCTGTAACCAGGGACTGTATTGCTGCCAGGACTCTACTTCCTTCTTCTATTTCTTTTTTTTTTTTTTTTTTTTTTTGAGACAGAGTCTCACTTTATTGCCCAGGCTAGAGTGAGTGCCGTGGCATCAGCCTAGCTCACAGCAACCTCAAACTCCTGGGCTCAAGCAATCCTGCTGCCTCAGCCTCCCAAGTAGCTGGGACTACAGGCATGCGCCACCATGCCCGGCTAATTTTTTCTATATATATTAGTTGGCCAATTAATTTCTTTCTATTTATAGTAGAGATGGGGTCTCGCTCTTGCTCAGGCTGGTCTCGAACTCCTGAGCTCAAATGATCCGCCCACCTCGGCCTCCCAGAGAGCTAGGATTACAGGCTTGAGCCACCGCGCCCGG
>VSMD01118623.1:0-160874 GCA_008750895.1 Mirza zaza | reverse complement strand
TGGATAGAGCTGGAACCCATTCTACTAAGTGAAGTATCTCAAGAATGGAAAAACCAGCACCACATGTACTCACCAGCAAATTGGTATTAACGGATCAACACCTAAGTGGACATACAGGAGTAACATTTATCAGCTGTCAGGGGGGTGGGAGGGGGGAGGAAGGGATGGGTATATACAAACACAACGAGTAAGATGTTCAATGTTTGGGGAATGGACATGCTTGAAGCTCTTACTCGAGGGGGGAGGGGGGCATGGGCAATATATGTAACCTTAACACTTGCACCCCCATAATACGCTAAAATAAAAATAAATAAATAAGGAGAAAACCTAAAAAAAAAAAAAAGAAGGATGTGCTCAAACAAGCCCAGACTACAAAGATTAAAATAAACATCTAACTCTTTAATGCCCAGACATGGGCAAACATCCAAAAGCATCAGGAATATCCAGGAAAACATGACCTCACCAAACAAACTAAATAAGATACCAGTAACCAATCATGGAGCAATGGAGATATGTGATCTTTCAGACAAAGAATTCAAAATAGCCATTATGAGGAAGCTCAATAAACTTTAAGACAACACAGAGAAGAAATTCAGAAGCCTATCAGAGAAATTTAAAAGGAGTTTGAAATAATTAAAAAATTGCTTTTATCAAAAACAATAACAAATGCTGGCGAAGATATGGAGAAAGGGGATCTCTCCCTCACACACTGTTGGTGGGAATGTAAATTAGTGCAACTACAATAGATAACAATATGGAGGTTCCTCAAAAAAATGAAAATGGAACTACCATGTGACCCAACAATCCCACTGCTGGATATATATCCAAAAGAGGTGAAATCATTCTATTGAAAAGGTATCTGCACTCCCATGTTTATTGCAGCATTATTCACAATAGCTAAGAGTTTGAATCAACCCAAGTGTCCACCAACAGAAAAATGGACAAAGAAATTGTGGTATATACATACAATGGAATATCATATAGTCACAAAAGAATGAAATCCTTCCATTTGAAACAACATGGATGAAACTGGAGGACATTAGGTTAAGAGAAATAAACCAAACACAGAAAGACAAATCTCACATGTGCTCACTCATATGTGGGAGCTAAATATTAAAAACAATTGATCTCATTGAGACAGAGAATAGAATGATGGTTACTAGAGGCTGGGATGTGGAGGAAGGAGTATAAAATGGGAATCATTAAAGGGTGTGAAAATATAGTTAGATAGAATGAACAATGTTTGATAGCACAGTAATGTGCTATCACATTATGGCTATAATCAACAAAGAGGGGTATACTTTAAAATAAAATAAAAGAGTATTGGAAATGTTCCTAACACAAAGAAATGGCAAATGCCTGCCTAAGGTGATGGATATCCCAGTTACCCTGATCTGACTAATTTATATTGTATGTTTGTACCAATGCATCACCTGTACCCTATTTAATATTCTGTACCCATAATAGTTAAAAAGAAAAAATAAAATAAAAAGGGCTAAAAAAAAAATAAAAGAAAGTCCTACAAGCTCCAGACTAACAGATTATTTATTAAAAAAAAAATCTCATACTTTTCCTCTATCATAAAGGGGAGAGTGGAGCCATACCTATAATCCTTTGAGAAAATGAGTTGGGATATAACAGATAGTTGCTCATTCAAATCATCTTCCATTAATGAAAACCACAAAAATGAATTTCCAGGTACATAGATGTTCAAAAAACATCATCACATACCTTTCTTTGAAGTCAAGCAAAGGTTTAATACCTACTCCAGATGATTTAGAGTTGAAAAAATATTAAGAACTCAAGGATACAGAAAGTTTTATTATACAATTATTGAGAATTATTATTACTATTAAGAATAATAGCAGTTAACATTTATTGGATGGTCATTTTGTACCCAGTATTTGAATTATTGCATCTTCACAATTACTTTTTGACTTAAATGCTATTATCACTCCCCATTTATAGTGAATACACTGAGCTTTAGAGGCATTAAACATTTTCTCCAAGATTGGTACAGCTAAGAAATATCTTGCTTGAATTTAAGCTCACAATTTTCATCACTACACTAAATACTTTCCTTACTAGGTTTGAAACACATCAAGTTGAGGCGAATTAAGTGTAGACTGGTTTCAAAGCATGGTTCAGCTGTTCCTTTTCCATTTTTACTCCTTTGCTAGTCCCTAATAAATTGTTTTCCTCTACTTTATAATTCACATAGTGTCTGTTGAAACAAAAAAATCCCTTTAGACAATGAAAGGGAGGCTACTCCAGAACTTACTGGTCATGGCTAATCTGTATACAATATTTCCCAAGTGATATATGCTTTTCTAAGTAGGTTGCATATATTAGCTCATCTATCCCCATTTTATAGATAATAACACAAAGCACAGAAATCAAGGTCACTCAGCTCTAAGTGGCAGAGCCTGCATTTGATTTTAACTTGTATGTAATATTGCTTCTATTAAAACATTGGGACAAGGGGGTTTTTCTTCACAAAATCAGAATTGTGTAGATAAAATAATAATCATTTTTATTTCTGATGAACTTGAGTAATTGTTTTCATATTTTAAAATCTTGTGTCGAATAACTTGATTCTTTGATTTTTCATTGAGTAAAACTAATAAGTCACCTAATCACAAAAATAACCTCTCTCAACAAGCCCTAATGTATACCTTCTTCCATCAAACATATCCCTCTGATAACTATCTTTCACAATCAGAATATAAAAGACAATGTCAACATGAACAGGAAAAAAAAGGAAATTAGAAAACACATTAAAATGTTAAGAGGATATATCTGTTCATGAACTTCTAGATGTTTTCTTCTTCATGCTGCCTATATTTTTTAAATTGTGTAGCTGCCCCTTTAATTTACCAAAAGATTATCATGTAATACATAAATACAGCTAGGTAAAAAATGATGAATAGAAATACTGAAAAGAAAGGTAACAGAATGTTGTGTATTTATTCTTGGGTAGTGTGGCTATAGATGAATTTTTCTCTTTTGAATATTTTTTATTTTTTCAAATTGCTCATAATTATAAAACCTTATTTTTATAATGGAAAAAATCATTATTTTAATAAAAATAATTATAGCCTATATCACACAAATTTATGCACAGTAGGAAATTCTCAGTGGAACAGTCTCCACACATGCCATAGGTATTCAGAAACTGCTAAAGCTATGCCTTGCTTCCTGGACAGCCTTTGAGTTTGCTTCCACTTGTCTGTTTACCAAGACTGTAAATATTACTTATGGCATTAGGCCTCCTGTTACACATTGAAAAATCCTCAAGGGTTTTTAAATCTCAATTATGCCATATTTTAACTGAAGCTTATTTAAATAATCTTTTCCTCATGTAATCTTAACCCTTATTTTTTACAAAGAAAATAATTTATCAAAGCAAATACTGAATATTGCATATTAAATTAAGTATTTAAAATAGTTACTAAATATTAAAATTGCCTAGAGTAGAGCTGTTAGTGTAAAATCTATATTATTTCTTCTGAGTAATTTACTCAATCCATAGTGAGCAATGAATATAGCTTTGTTTGAGTTTTTAACTTTAAAATCATTTAACAAATATTTATTAGTGACTTCTAGGTATCAGGCACAGTGCTAAGGGAAAAGAAACATTTTATTTGCTAGAAGTCTTTTACGTGAATGAAGGAATATGCATATTCTAAACAATTCTAAATGCTAATATGCTATTGATGAAATTCCAGAAAAAGATATTTAAATATTTGTGTTGAAGGAAATATCAAACATACCTTTAGTCATGCACTAATAAACATTGGTTTCTTCTTTATCTTATCTCATGATCATCAGTTATTTGCTCAGAACTAATATCCTAGGGGATACTCTTCCATATCCTAGAATTTAGTGATCAATTTGGCATTCAATAGAAGTCTTAAGATAAAGAATTATCTAAACTTAGTTTCAAAGACAGTGCAAAGCCCTATGTAATCATCATTAGTCCTCAAGCAATTTGTGTCAAATTTGCCATACATATTGTGAATTATTTCATGCACTGCATAGGGCCTATGTATAAGGCAATCTACATAACTTCGTTCTAACACAATGAGATAAAAATTAGTGCATTGAGATTTTGAGATAAGACTATGCCTTGAATTCAATGATGAGTTTGGACGTCAGGAGGGAAAACAAAGGCAGGAGAGGGAGAACAGAGGGGAAAGAGGTAGTGCTGGAGGCTGAAGTAAGAATAACATTGATTTATGTGACTACTTATTCAGTTATTTGTTCACTTAAAACAATTTTGAAGGATCTACAATGTTGTTAGGGACCAGGGATATAAAGATAAACAAAGCAGACAGGCTTCCAGTCCCAAGGCAATCAATAATTTTCTATTCAGCAGGTCATAGGATATAGACCCTTGTTCCTTACCTCTAATTTTTTTTTTTTTTTTTTGCCTAATTCTAGAACTTGCCAGTTAAAAGTATAGCACGTACTTGTTTTGACATGCTGTTCAAACCTTCAACCTTCAGAAGAGGCCTTACAAGTAAACTAAAGTTTTATTACGGTTACTAACTAGAAAGCAGACTTAAAAAAAAATTATTCCGGCCGGGTGCGGTGGCCCATGCCTGTAATCCTACCACTCTGGGAGGCCGAGGCAGGTGGATCACTCAAGATCCAGAGTTCAAAATCAGCCTGAGCAAGAGCGAGACCCCTATCTCTACTAAAAAATAGAAAGAAATTAATTGGCCAACTAAAAATATATAGAAAAAATTAGCCAGGCATGGTGGCACATACCTGTAGTCCCAGCTACTCAGGAGGCTGAGGCAGTAGGATCGCTTGAGCCCTGGAGTTTGAGGTTGCTCTGAGCTAGGTTGATGCCCCGGCACTCTAGCTTGGGCAACAGAGTGAGACTCTGACTCAAAAAAAAAAAAAAAAAAATTATTCTTACGCTTGCTTGCTTGTTGTGCACTTAAATAACTTCTAAATTTATGAGATTTTTAAAAATTCTCTGGAAATAGTGATCTCCTTAACCAGTCTGATGAGTTCTTCCTTCAGTTCATTTTTCCTATTGTCAGCACAAGACTTACCTTGCAAACTAGCATATCTGATACTGTGGATCCCATTTAAGACCATACAAAATAACCTACTACATTCAAATCCATTTGGTTTCTATCTACCTTTTTGTTTTTTCTCCTTGGTTGGAGGGACATGGTTTCCCTCTCTCTGCCAGGCTGTAGTACTAGAATACAGTAGCCCAATCAGCTCACTGTAATCTCAAACTCCTGGGCTCAAGTTATTCTCCCAACTCAGCCTCCCAAAATGCTGGGATTACAAGTGTGAGCAACCGTACCTGGCAATTTTCTATCTGCTTTTGAGCCAGTGCATCCTGAATACTCCATATGTGTGTGCTACTTGCCCTCCACCAATCACAGTCTGCAATTGTGCATCTGCAGTCTTTGCAAAAATGTTATCTTCCTTTGATGTCATTTCTTCTGTGTTCATTCAGTCTTATTATCTTAGAGCCCACTTTCTCCGGGAAATCTCTGAGGCACTAACAAGAATTACTTCCTTCCTCATATTTCCCTGAGACGTGAGTTGAGCCTCTTAACTATTTTCCTTCCTTCTTTCTTCTCTTTCACAAAACCCCATTTCACTTAGAATAAATCAAAACTCCTTACCATGGCTTATATGATTGAGTCCTGTGGCAGAAACACACTGAAGTGGTCCCCAATGAATCATGCCCTTGTACAATACCTTTCTTTGAATGCAATGAAAACTGTCACTTGTTTCTAACCAATTGAATCTGACAAAGATGATAAGACAGTCATTCTGTGGTTACACCATGTAAGATCCTACTGTAGCAGACTGGAGTAAGAGCTTCTCCTGCTGGCTTGGAAGAAGTCAGGTAGCACATTAGGAAGGTGCCTTGTGAGAGGTTCCTGTCGCAAGGAACTTTGAATAACCTAAGAGAGTGGACATTGACTGCCAACCAGCAAGAAAACAGAGACATACAAACACATGGAACTGAAATCTGCCAACGGCCATGTGAGCTGAGCTCCAGAAAGACAGACTCTGGCCAACATCATGATTACAACCTTTTAACACTAAGACTCTGAGCTGAGCATCAGTTAATCTATGTCCAGACTCCTCACCAACACAGACTATGAATTAGATAATGAATGTGTGTTATTTTAAGCCACCAAGCTTGTGTAATTTGTTATTCAGCAATAGAAAACTAATTCAAGCCCTTACCTACTTCTCTACCACTTTTCCTGACCCTCTCTCCTTATATCACTTTGATCACTTGGGTCACTTGGACTCTTTCTGATCCTCACATCATGGATTTCAGACATATGTATCTCGCTGCTTGGTATGGTTTGTCCCTGTTCTTCCTGGGGCTGGCTGCTTCTCAAACAAAGCCTTTTCATCCTAAATGACCCTTCATCAGCTTTTCTGGCTACTCTGTCTCAAATTGATGCTCACTCATCCCATCATGGTTTAGAACCAAATTTGTTTCCTCTATGGAGTTCATCAAAATGTATTATAATTTAATAATTTATTTAGTAACATTAATATTTCTGTATCCTCAACTAGAATATAAGATTGTTGAAAGAAAGTACATGTGTCTTACACACACTAATGTATATCCAGCACCAAGCCTGGCATACAGTGAGTTCTCAGTCAATATGTGCTAATAGAATGAGTCTTGGAAGAGGTAAGACCATGCAGTGTCTTATAGGTAATGTTGATGAGTTTGTCTTTAAGCTGGGGCTGGACAGGAGTCAATATACTTTTTAAAACTACTACTTGGTGTTATATAGAATGGATAACTACCATAGTGGTAACACACATTTAAGATTTATTATTTTAGAAACAGAATCAACAAGACATGACGATGGCTTAGATACAGAGAATGAAGGAATACGAGGCCACGTGCGGTGGCTCACGCCTGTAATCCTAGCACGTCCGAGGCAGGTGGATCGTTTGAGCTCAGGAGTTCGAGACCACCCTGAGCAAGACCGAGACCCCGTCTCTAGTAAAAATAGAAAGAAATTACTTGGATAGCTAAAAATATATAGAAACAATTAGCCAGGCATGATGGCACATGCCTGTAGTCCCAGCTACTTGGGAGGCTGAGGCAGAAGGATTGCTTGAGCCCAGGAGTTTGAGGTTGCCGTGAGCTAGGCTGATGCCATGGCACTCTAGCCTGGGCAACAGAGTAAGGCTCTGTCTCAAAAAAAAAAAAAAAAGAACAAACAAGAAAAGAAAAAAAGAATAAAGGAATACGAAGAATTTATTTATGTATAAATGTAGGCAGGTAGGTGGGTTAGGAAGTAGATAAATAGGGGATACCTATTTATCTAGAAGAGCAAGAATGAATGATGGAAAATACAGTTTACTGGGGTTGGTGACTGTTTTTCAAAGAGAAAATGACAGAAGGAAGCAAAGTGATCTTCCAGGTTAATAACTTGGGTCCCTGAGCGGTTAAGAATGCCATTCAGTAAAGTTAAGAACATAGAAAGAGAATGACCTTTTTGTTTCATACAGAGATATTTATGTATCTTGTCTCTTCAATTAGACCATGAGTTGTTAGAAAGTTATATTGTCAGCTCCTAAACAGTGCTTTGTATATATTATAAAAGTCAAGTAAGTGTTCTTTAATTTGAATTGTTGAATTAACTGCAGGTCTCATTTACCTTTAAATTTTTTAATATATTGCATTATGAAGATGAAAGTATTTTATTGGACTTGGAAAAAGCATTTGGCAGAAAAAAGAATTCAGGGGAAAAAATAAGACAGAAAAGCAAGTTTATCTGTCAGGATGCCTGAGTTTGCAATAATAACACAGTTCCCCTGGAACAACACAGGTTTGAACTGCGTGGGTCCACTCACACATAGAGTTTCTTCTACATCTGCTACCTATGAGTCAGCAAGACCAACCCCTCGTCTTCCTCCTCAGCCAACTGAGGCCATTGAAGTCCTTAATGATGATCAACTTCCACTTAACAAATAGTAAATATATTTTCTCTTCCTTATAATTTCCTTAATATCATTTTCTTTTCTCTAGCTTCCTTTACAGTCAGAATACAGTACATAATATATGGAACATTCAAAATATGTGTTAGTTGACTGTTAATGTATGGGTAAGGCTTCTGGTCAACAGTAGGCAACTAGTAGAGTCAAAAGTTAAATGCAGATTTTTAGTTGCATGGGGGAATCAGCATCCCTTCCCCCCACCTTCCCCCACTCTTCCCTGGTATCCTCTATTTATCTACTTCCTAACCCACCTACCTGCCTATATTTATACATAAATAAATTCTTCGTATTCCTTTATTCTCTTTTTCTTTTCTTGTTTTTTCTTTTTTTGAGACAGAGTCTTACTCTGTTGCCCAGGCTAGAGTGCCATGGCATCAAGGGTCAGTTGTATTCTACAATCTCTCTTGCAGCCCTTTCTGCCCTAATATTTAACTTGACTCTTTTATTTGGTGATGTTTCCACATTTTTCTCATTTTATTAAAATTACTGAAATATATAAAAAATTATCAAGTAAAACTAGGAATTTATAATGACCATAATAGATTAAGATTGAAAATAAAATGCTTTATAAATTACCTTGCAGATAGACACTTTCCCACAGAACATTTGAAACAGAGCCAAAGTGGGTGTGGTAGCATTTTGATCTCTCTCTTGAAGACATGCTGATTTAGCTAAAACAGATAGCAATCTGCTCCGTGTTCACCTCTGATAATTACTAGCTCATAGTCAATAAAACCATTTGCAATACACTTATATCCTATGATATATGTATCCTATAATATAGGTATGTATATAACCTAAAGGTAATTCAACAGTTCAAAACTTCCATGGGATATGTGTGTGTGTGTGTGTGTGTGTGCGTGCATATGCTTGTGTATATAGTACAAGGTGAAAAGAATTATGTTAGTGATATATGTATGACTTGCCAAGAAGAAATTTGGACCTTATCCTATAGACATTGCAGAGCCCATAAAGTTTGTATGGAAGGGACTGACAATCAAAATTGTCTTAATAACCGGCAACAGAGTACAGTATATTTTAGAACATCTTATTTCTCAACCATCATACCAAGACTCAGTGCTGTACAATGAACAATTTTGAGATATATATTAGTAAACATTTCATTTTAATTACAGCAGAGTAAAAGTTGATTCCATGTCCCCATGCTAATAGTGTCTTCCCACCTTTATATTCTAGTGTTCTTTCATGGCATCACAAGTGAACACCCAGAACTTGCACATGAAACCTGCAAATCAATATGTCTTTAAAAGTGAGGAAAGAATGGAGTCAGATGATTGTGAATGATTTAGAATGCACCTGGAAAGAATTGACAGAATTAGTAAGGATAAAGTTTAAGGAAAGAGGAGTTGTCTATCACAACAGGAATTCCAGCTCAGAAGACTGGGTAATTGGTGAATTTGTGAACTGAGATAGACAACATGGGATACTCTATTTGGGAGGGAGGAGGAAGGGAAATGAGTTTAATTTTAGTCATAACGGATTGCCAAGATTTTACTACTAGTAATACTAACAATCCTCTCACTCAAAATATTTTCACTGCTTGGCCCCTGAGAAGGGCAGTGCCTAAAGATTCCAATCTGTATATTTGAGCAGATAAACTTTTTTTTTTAAATAAAGTCACGCAAAGAAGCAAAAAGCATGTACATTCAAATCTACTCTATTACTATTTATTCTGTAAAGATCAAAGATCAAAAATCAACATCATTTAAATAATATCAATAATGTATGAATGAAGCTTATCTTTAATATAATAACTACAGCCAATAGAACATCTCATCTGAATAAAAGCAGAGCACTACACACATAGCCTATTAATCCATAACTATAATCAGACTGTGATTGGCCTCAGGTAGAGCCCAGAAATTCAAAACAAAGTTGAAAATTGTAAATATAAAAAAATCCGAATTCTAAACATTTTGCCTCAATATAAAATATGTCAGACAAAAGTGGTCATAATAATTTGTTCCTTCAGTATCTTCCATAATCCATAGGCAAAGATGCTACTCTTGAAATACCTGTTGAATTATTTATAAATTATATAGATAATTGATTATTCTTAGTTTTGTGTTATATGAAATGTAAGCTGTTAAAGAACTTTTATTGGTATGTCTAAATTACAACACATATTCATGTGTCACCCCTGCTGTTATGCACATCTTATTTTACAGCTGTATAGACAGCTAATTCTATTGGAAAACTTTCTTTTTCTTGACCCAAAGGGTACAATAATTCAGTGCAAGTAATCTAATATGTTGAAATAAACATTTTTTTAAAGATTACTCAACATAATTTATTCCCTTTGATGATACAGTCTGACTTGGTGAATCTGAATCAGTTTGCGAATTTCATCTTTTGTGCATTAAAATGTTTCTAAAACTTTTAAATTTAGTGATATATTAATTTCAACTTTCTTTTTTTATTTTTTATTTATTTCATCATATTATGGAGGTACAAATATTGTTAGGGTTACAAATATTGCCCCTGTCCCCCCTCCTTCCCCTCGATGTGTCCAATCCCCTGATGGTGTGCATCACACACGTTATGGAAGCATAGACCCCTTCCTCCTCCCCCCTACCGCCTTTCTAGTTACTATTTAAATACAGCATGCAAGAAACTCATGAAAATAGACCATCCAAAATTAGATTAAAAGAGTCCAGTTCTTCCTTTTTATTAAAATAAATACTTCACTATTTTCAAATGAACTTTTTGCTCTGAAATGATACTATGTGAAACTATTTATGATGATTGTCAGTGAAGGGAACTCCATTCTATAACTCCTGCTATAAGGAATCTATAATCAATGAACATTACAGACAAAGTGAAGTTTACCTCAAGGTCATTTTTTCCCCTGATAGACTGACTGCTCACTGCTAACAGCAGATCAGTGACAAAAAAAGTGCTGTGCTGATGTTTATTTGATCCTCTAATGGTGATGCATCTGTCTTGTTTTCATGTTCAATAATGATGCTAATCTAATAGGAATTGTGAAAATTCACTACCAAAACCAACCTGAAGAAATGGTTGCCTCATAAATAGTATGATCACGTCATTAATGATATTTTGAAATGTTTCATAGATCCCTGGACTCCTACCCTGTAAATATCCAAAGTGCCACTCTTTAATTGAGTGAAAATAGGTAAAAGTCAATCTTTGACAAGGACATACAAAAAACAGCCAACTTCTTTTAGTTGTAAAATGAACTTGTGCTTGAACTCTAAGTGGTTCATAAATATTTCCTTTGGCAGATTTTTTTTACTCTCATATATTTTTCTTTGTGGTTAATGGTGTAAAACTTTCACTCTTTCAAATGTCAAATTATCATTTCTTATTCATACTTCTTGACAATTGCCACTCTCTAAATATATTATTTTGAGTTATTTGCAGAGTATAGCAAAATTGTATAGCTACTATTTTATTAAAAGTTTTACACAATGATAGGTTTTCTTAAATCAATTTTTGTTCTTAGTATGGGGTACTGCATGATATACATGATAGCATGATGCAAAAAGATTATTATGAAATGTCAAATATCAATTAGAGTCCATATTGCTTTTTATAATAACATATATCTTTTGAACACCAACTGTGAGTAGTACGTGTATGTGTGTATGTGAGTAGTACGTGTATGTGAGTAGTATGTGTTTCATATTATAGCAGTGTATAAAGTGTGTAAAAGACAAGTTCTTGACCTTGAGGAACCTGTCATCAATCTCCTGGCTGGCTAATAGGAAAGGTATATTCTTACAAGAAAAATGATAAATAAGATGCAAATAAATAGAAATAATGGTTATTACAACACAAAACACATTATTTTTATATGTATGTTCTCTGATAACTGAGTACAAAAAAAATCTTTATTTTTCTAAATTTAGTCAGAATTTAGTGTTTATTTTTTAAAATTAGAGTAAATCTAGATCAATCCCCAGTCACTTCACTATTGAGGCAGATCTCTATACAAATAAATAGATAACTTTAAAGGAAAATTCAGTTTACCAAAATTAACTTCAAAAGGCTATAAATATTAAACAGATAAATTTTCACAGAAGAAATAAACTTTTAAAGAAAATACTTCAGAAAAATAGTACCAGGAATAAACATACTTACCAAATAATTCTCCCAAACATTTACAGACAAGTTAGAACATAGAAAAGATTGAAAACCTTTAATTTCATTTATGAAGCAAGAATGATACTGATACATAATCTGATAAAGATAGTAAACAAAGAGAATTACAGATTAATATTCCTTATAAATATTGCAAAATTTTACAATGAAATGTTAGTGAGTAGACTCCAATATACACCAACCATGTCTGTAATGGACTGTTTGTGTCCCCCACGCCCATCCCCACCACTCTGAATTCATATGTTGAAGCCCTGCCCCCCATAGTGATGAGATTTCAAGATGAGGTATTGGGAAGGTAATTCGGGTTAGATGAGGTCATGAGAGTAAGGCCCTGGTCTGGTAGAATTACTGTCCTTATAAGAAGAGACACCAGAGAGTTCACTTTTGCTCTCTCTCCCCACAGGAGGAGAGCCCTCACCCAGAAGTAAATCAGCTGGTATCTTGATCTTGGACTGCCCAGACTCCAGAATTGTGAGGAAAAAAATTTCTGTATGTTAAGCCACCCAAATTGTGATATTTTGTTATGGCAGCCAGGGCAGACTAATACAGATTTTGGTACAGAGAAGTAGGGTGCTGCACATACCTAAAATTGTGGAAGTGGTTGTGCAAATGAGTAACAAGTAGAAAGGATGGAGGAGTTTTGTGGTGCATGCTACAAAGGTCAGGATTGCTGTGAAGTGACTGTTGGTAGAAATAGGGATGTTAAAGGAAATTTTGATGAGGACTCAGAAAGAAAAGAGGAAAGCTGAATTTTCTCTTCATCTTCTTAAAGAATACATAAATAAAACAGCATGTTGCTAGAAATGTGGACATCTAAGGTCATTCTGATGAGGTCTCAAGGAACAAGTTTTTGGAAACTGGAGAAAAGACAGTCCTTGTGATAAGTTGGAAAAACTTTTGCTGAACTGTGTTCTTGTGTTTGGTGGAAGGTAGAACTTGCAAGCAATAAAATATGATATTTAGCTGAGATTTCTACACAAAACGGTGGAGGATCAGTTTGGTTTCTCCTGACTGTTCATGATAAAATGCAAGAGAAGGGAGATGAATTGAAAAAGATATTAAGAAAAAAGTAATTACATCATAAAGATTTGAGAAAGTTTTAGCCTATCCACATTGAAAAAATGAGGATGCTTGTTCTGAAGAGAACACTAGGAATGTGACTAAATAATCAATTGATAAAGAAATCATGAGTATAACTCAAGGACTTGATCAGCCATCTTAGTGGAAGCCAGGAATAGAGAGAGGTTTGTACCAGCAGAGACACTGCCAGTTTGA
The DNA here is from genome assembly GCA_008750895.1 of Mirza zaza. Taxonomy (NCBI): domain Eukaryota; kingdom Metazoa; phylum Chordata; class Mammalia; order Primates; family Cheirogaleidae; genus Mirza; species Mirza zaza. Next base: position 147,437 of record VSMD01118623.1, on the reverse strand, counting down.
ACAGCAGGAGACAGAAAAACCAGCACCTCATGAAGGAAGGCTGTCAGATTCCTTGGATTCTACAGGATTGAACCATGCAGCTATTTGGCTACAAATATATGCTATTCATTAAGCAAAGGGAAGATGAATAACCCTGAAGATGATTCAGAGATACTCAGGGCTACCACTCCCACCATAGGCCAAGGGAGCAGGGCTGTTTGCTCTTAGGTTCCTAGTACAGGGACACCAAAGAGAGATATGTGGGTAAAGCTGGCTCTCCTAGCCAAAGGAGTGAGGCCACCCCGCAGAGCCACAGGGACAATGCTGCCACCCCAGTGGGCCTGGGGGACAGAACATTGAACCAAAAAGGATTATTCTCAAGCCTTGAGACATAATGCAATTTTCCTTGCTAAGTTTTAGACTTGCTTGGAATCCATCACAGTTTCCTTCTTTTTTATTTATCTCCCTTTTATCTGTTATTTTGGAAACACATACCTTGTCTGGTTTCACAGGTTCAAAGCTAGAGATAAATTTTGCTTCAGGATGAATTTTACCTCCACTCTTACCCATATCTGATTTAAATGATATTTAGTTGAGATTTCAGAATTTAGATTTGATATTGGAATGAATTAAGATGTTGGGACTGGGGGGATAGAATGAAGGTATTTTTATATACAATAAACATATGAACATATGCAGGAGAGGGGCAAAATGTTATGTATGTTTATGTCTCTCCTACCCCAAACCTATATATCAAAGCCCTAAAACCCAATGGGACTATATTTGGAGATAGAGTTTTTATGGGAAAAATTAAGGCTACACAAGGTTATAAGAGTAGGATTCTGATCCCACAGGATTATTAGCCTTATAAGAGACAATAGAGACCTTGCTCTGCCTCCACATGTGCACAAAGCAAAGGTCATGTGAGTGCATAATGAGATGGTCTCTGAACAAACCCTTGCATTTTCTCTCCAAACTTGACCTGCCATAGTTTTCCTCATATCAGGAAATGATATCACCAATAGTTCAGTCTGTATGGTCAAAAATATCTTCTTTTACTCTCATAACTCACATCCACCGATCAATGAATCCTACTGGCTCCACTTGCAAAATGTACTTAGATTTAAACCTACACAGTAAAGTAGTAGGTACACAACTACCTCTCTAGTCCAAGCCTGTTCTGAAATCATCTCCTGACTCATCTCCCTGTTCCCCACTTAGACTATTATAGCCAACTTCCCACACAGCATCAAGAATGATCTTTTTAAAAATGAATCAGATTAGGCCATTCCTCTGTCCCAAATCCCTCAGGATCCTTAATGCATTACATAAAATTTAAAGTCCTTAGCTAGCTAACAAGATCTATATCATCTGACCCACTCACAAAGATTTGTTCTTTCTGATTTCATTTCTACTTATCACTGCTCTTTCTCTCAACTTACTGCTTCAGCTACTCATCTCTTTATATCACATAGACACCAAGGTAGCTACTACATCGGGGACATTGTACCTGCTGTGTCACTTGTTTATATACCAATTATCATTAATAAAAGTTAAATCTATGTTATTCTGAATCTTGTTAATAGAGTTAAGCTTCTGGTTAAGTCTAATTACTAAGAAAAACAGAGCGTTCTATATTATCCAGAGATGTGTGCTTTAATCATTCTGTCATCTGTTGAATTGTGAGAATATAATTATCATGGAAAACTACAATTTTTGTTAGAACATTTCTTATAGAAGAAAGTGTTTATTCAGATAAAGTTGTAAACTAATTGTGGGAGATTTAAATTATGGCCACAAATTCTTAGATACTCCTCCTTTCAATAGGTAGAGCCTAATTATTCTCCCTTGAGTGGGGGCTGTGCTTAGTGACTTTTAATGAACAAAATGTGACAGAAATGTCAGTGTGGTTCTCAAGACTAAATCGTAAAAAGCACTGTGGCTTTTTCCCCCATTTTCTCTCTGTCTCCCTTTTAGATCACTCACTCAGAATGGGAGGTGGAAGTGAGCTGCCACATCAAGAGGACACTCAAGCAGCCCTCTGGAAAGGTCCACATGGTAAAGAACTGGGGCCTTCTGCCAATAGTCAGCAAAGAACTGAGGTCTCCAGCCACAGTGAGTGAGCATTCTGGGGAAGCAGATCCTCCAGGCCCAGTGAAGACTTCAGATGACTGCAGAGTTGGCTGCCATCTTGACTATAACTTCATATGAAACTATGTACAAGAAATATTCATCTAAGTTCCATATTCCTTAATCTTAGAAACTGTGAGAGGTAATAAATGTTTGTTGTTTTAATATGCTAATGTTTGAGTTAATTCATAATGCTAAATAATATATCATCTTATTTTGGTCATAGGGATTTCGTTGTAATAAAACATAACCAATGTGAAAATTTACCTTCTTACTACAATTTTACTGATCTTGTAACAAAGTTAAAAAGTAAAAAGATTATATAGATTAGCTTATATTTAATAACATATGCAAATCATTCTTCTTTGCAAAATTAATTATAAGTAAAATCTATAATTAGCAAATAAATTATAAAATGCCGTGCACAATCTCTTCTATAGAGGTAAAAATATGAAGGAAAGTAAGGAAGTGGAAATTAACATGTTTACTGAATAAGATGGTTAACCTTTCCAAAGCAGAAAGTAAAAAATGGACCAAAAGCCAAATTTGCCCCCAAACAATAAGATACTCTCATAATTTGTTAAAAAAAAAAAAAACCTGTACAGTTACCTATTAGTTTCAAATTGAGCATTTACAATTTTCCAGGAACTGGACTAAATATTCAAAGATAAATAAGACTTGGTCTATTTCCTGGAATAGTCTAGAGAGCATCAGAGAATAACCAAGAAATACATTATGTATATAGTTAAAGGAAAGTGCATTTAGGATACCTGCAGGCTTATTTGGGGCCATTTCGATAGGCCATGAAACTAAGTGTTAGGACAGAGAATATATCTAAAAAAGTGACCCAAAAGTAAATTAAACATCCTCTTACTAAATCCATAGGAAATGATTCTTGTGGTTTCAGGGTTATTGTGAGGTTCCACACCGTTCCTTAAAGAATAACTTTCTCTAACAATTCTTGGTGTTCCATTTTCCATCCAAGAAAACAGCTTAGGATGTAGGAGCACAGAACAACAAATTGTTTTGTTGGCTTGGAGGTAGGAGCCCCATTCTGATGGCAGAGGAAGGATTGTCAGATCAGGTTTAGAAGCAGCACTGATTCCTGCTGGTCATGCTGTTGTAGGACCACCTGAGACCCCTCCAGGGAAGGAGGTTTCGAGACCATTGCCTAGCAACAACAAATGAAATCATTTAATACTAAACATACACTTTCTTTGCCTGTAATTCAGCTTCATATCAGAGGAGGATAGCAAGAAAAACAGCAAAGGAAGAGTGAAAATAAAGTTGCAGATACTTGAGCTAGAAATATAGGGCACTTGAGGAATCATTTGAAGCTATTTCCTTAGGTAAATATAACTTTTGCTCATTCAGCTTCAACCAGAGTAATTGGCAAACGTCTTGCCTTTCCTAAGACAATTTTGTCCCCATTGGATACTTGGGGGCTCACAAATTGTACCTGAGGCAACTGTCAACATTGTCAGCTGGTTTCTTCATAGCTGTGAGCTGCTAATTCCACATCCATCCTGTTTCCACCATGGAACTGCTAATGATGCAGAGTGTAGAAAGCTGATGCTCACTGTGTCCCTTTGCAGGGCAATATTCTTTCCCACGTTCTCTGTCCCTGTGACCTGGACACTAGACCTGAGGCTGTATTAATACCACATAAGACATAACGTTCTTCAGATGCTTTGTGGTAGGCCCTTCCTTATTCATACTGCACTTGCGCACACACTCTGCTGCATGGAGGCCAGGATGGGTTCTGGGTGGCCAACTCCTCTGTGCTATTGTTCTGGTATTGTGGTCAGACCTGCCCGCTACAGGCTAAGCTAGCTGTTCTTAAACTGGAGCATGTATTAGAACTACCTGCAGAGTCTGTTAAAACACAGACTTAAGGATTGCAGCCTCAGACTTTTTCCAATTCAATAGGTCTGGGGCAGGCTCGGGAGTTTGCATTTCTAACCAGTGCCCGGGAGATGCTGCTGCTGTTTGTCTCAGACCTTTAATATGGCACATCTCTCTCTTTAATAATCACTGGCCTAAGCCATAGCGATGAGCTTGCCATTCTCTCTGCTTCTGCTTAGTGACACTGCAGTTTTCTTCAATTTTCTTTCTAGCAGAGGCTGAGAGGTTCAAGGAAGACCACTATGTTCTTCCTAGGGATTTGAGTCACATCGTCTATGATGATTGTGATGATAACGGTAATAGTAATAAAACTAGCATTTGCTTAGTGTGCACTTATTTATTGATATGTGCCAGGCACTGTGCTGAATGCTTTACATGCATACTATTATTTGATCCTCAAAGAAAAGCGCAAGTATAAATGGAGTATATATCTCCATGTTATGGATGTTGAAACAGACTTAGAAAAGTTAGTACTAAGGTCGAAAAACAAAAGTTAGAGCAAGAATTTGAATGCAGGCCTGACTTCAAAACTGTTTACAACTATTGTGAAAGAGGTCTTCCTTTCTTTCCCTGAGCAATTAGGGGACTTTCCTTTTCTTATTATATTTCCTTGTCTAGTCAATTAGTCAGCAAATAGGTTCTAAGCACCAATTTTGTTTCAGATGCTGTTCTAGTGCTGAGAGTCTAGTGGCTGGAGACATTGCACATGGAATCAAACCAAGTAGGCACAAATTTACATATGATGAATGTTACATAGAAAATAGGGCAAGGTGGTCATAAGTGATGAAGGGGTACACTGTCTAGGCTGGTCAGGGACAGCCATCCTGAAGAGGTATTATTTGCAGTGGGCACTAAATCGAGGAGAAGAAGGCAGCAATGGGAAACTTAATGGTAAGACTTCCAAGCTAAAGGAAGAGCAAGTGCAAGAAGGCTGAGAAGGAAACAAGAGTGATGTGAACAAGGAACTCAGTAAATGATGAATCATGTGGAAGGAGATGAGACTATAAAAGCAAACATAGATTAGATGATGCAGGACCTCATAGGCCAGAAGAAAGCTTATTTTCCTTGCTATGAGAAATTATCTAAGGGCTTTGCAAAGGGAATGATGTGATTTTGATTTATTCATTCAGAAGTTACTGTGTGAACAATGAGACATAGTCATGCTGGGGGTGAAGAAGTCAGGAGAAGAGTCATATGACTGTTTCAGTTGTTTGAGGCAACAGAGGAGGTTGGCCACAGAAAAAATAAGTGATCAGGATTCAGGATATATTTTAGAGGTAATGCCCAAAGGATTTACTGGTGAATTGCTTGAGGAGGCATAAGGAAAATGAGACATTATGCATAATTCCTGGGGGTTGGCCCTATGCAAAGGGTGAATGATGTTATTTGCTGAGATGGGGAAGGTAATCTAGGCAGTAGATCAGGGTGGCAGGGGATTCTCAGTGGGGAGTGGAGGGTGGAAATCATAATCTTGTTTTGATACTTAGTTTGAGATGTCCATTCAACATCATAGTGGAGATGTCAAGGAAGGGGTGGATGGGTGGAAATATGAATCTTGAACTTAGGGAAGAGATATAAATTCTAAGGTCAATAGAAGTCAAATGGTATTAATGCCATAGGTCAGAGAGAGGTGTGTAGATGTGGTAGAATGAGGACTGAAGAAATAGTCCTAGGGCACTTCAAACATTGAGCCCTTTGGCTTCATTACCTCATGCAAGCCCTTAATATGCTCCTATTTTGGATGAAACACAGAAACTTGGGGAGAAGAGGTAGCTTGACCTACAGTTTGCAATTGGACAGAGCACGTATCTGATCTCTTATGTTCAAAAGTGAAAAAAGACTATTACAGTCTTAGCTACTATACTAAAGTACAGAGTGCCATTAACATGATGGCTAAGCATTAAAATCTTTTTTTAGATCATCAAATAAAAATATACTAAAAAGTGCAATTGGAAACATGGACTAATGACCTACACAGTGAATAAAGCATATTATAATGTACTTTTACTTGATCCTTGATAAATCTAAGTAAGAATAAGGATTATGTCATTTAGAGCTTAGATTTATCTTAAGAATTTGATAAACGCCAAATCCATGATTGCAATTTTCTTAAAATAACTCACTAAATTAGTTTTAAGTGTGTGTAGAGGGGGCAGGGTATAGAAATGGGATCACTCTGTATGAATGATACATAGCTTTTGGCACACTCACAAGAGCTATAAAGCAGGAATGGAGGATGTCAGCATGCACACACACCATCACACAGCTGCTGCTTGCAAATTGGAAAGAAAAATATTACCAGGCGAGCATTAGCAAAGCTAAACCAGAATTTTAACATTGCCAAAAACCTAAAGAATCATCAGAGAGAAAAGGAAGAAATAAATGAACCAAGAACTAAATATTCAAATGCAGCATTCTGTGCAAAAAACTGGATGCCTTAAAAGGTTTATTTAAAATATCTAAAACTTGGAAATAAAATATTTTTATAAAATACAGAGTTTACTCATGGAAGGTGTCTGTTTGCCTCAGACAAGATGCAGAGTCTGGACATGTTCCATTACCCAACAGTTTTCTTTAGCCAAAATTATTTATATAAAGTAGGGAAAGGTATGTTTGTACAGTAATCACATTTTATTATCTAATATATTTGCAGTCTTTCCCTAAGGCAAGGTTGGGAGAGAGGGAAATTTTATGTCTTTTATGCATTTATTCCAGATAGACATTCTGAGCCCCAGCCCTGTTATTACTGACCAGCTGTGTAAACTTGGCCAAGATTGTTAACCAATCATCAGTTTCCACACGTGAAAGGGGTAATAGTAATATTCATCTTATCGACTTGTTATGAGAACAAAGGAAAATAATTCAAGTGATGTGCTTTGCATTATGACAGCACATAGTGACCACTCAACAAACAAGTCATAGATGCTGCCTTTCAGTATGTATGATCAAATAGGAAAAAATAGTAAAATCCATATTGGATGTAAATCAGAATACAACAGAAAGTCAATGAATAAGGTAAAAATGTAAACAAAGAGAAATTCAGAAAAGAAAGGGATCTAACTTACAGTGGCATATGGAAGAGGACCTTATGAAGAATGGGGCAAAGAGAATGGAGGAGACAGCAAGGGACAGAAGATGAAAGGACAAGTCCATCTCTGACTGCCCATTGTAGTTGGCCAGGGTGGTGCTTCAGCTCAGCAGTTGAATCCAACGGCTCCTACAAGTAGGAACTCTAGTGTTCTCAGTGTTCAAAATCTTGCAGCAGGACTAGAACAGAGGAGAGAAAATAATTCACCTGCAGTTCTATCCGAGAAAGCTTTTGGAAAATTTGCTAGTTGGTGTAATATTAATTTTTAGTAAAATCACATTTCTCAAGAAAGGGAGCAGGATTTTATTCCAGGTTCTGCAGAAGAATTCCCTTTGGGAGCACCAATGCCAGTGATCATTCTTGAGATTTCTCTTTTGAAAATGCCTTCACACATTTAGGAACTATTCTGATTGATACCATATCTTTAATTTTTGAGAGAAGATTGATTTTTCTTAACACACACCTGATCCAAATATTGATCAAATTAGCCACTATATGTTTGGTTAAAAACTAATTGTTTCTCTAAGAAATAGTCCTTTCTTCCTTCCTTCCTTCCTTCCTTCCTTCCTTCTTTTCTTTTATTACAACTTGCACATTACTTCACAAATCATTATGTCCATTTGGACTGTGCATATTTTGGTATGTTAATTAACTCACCTATTACCACTATTTTATTGTCCCAGTTTTTAAAAAATGCCTATGATGAGAAATTGATAGACATGACATAGTCATCAGAAAACAAATATATTTAGAATGATACATCTTATGATTATTAACATGGGACTGCTTTGTGATTCAGTAACATTTTTTGCCAGAACTGCAAGAGATCCCCTGTTTGCTGCAAAGAGATCATAACCAAATTTTTTCACCATGAATTTAATCTAGCTTCCACATTTTTCAGGCATCTTCTCATTTTCCCTGTTTCACCTGTCCTCAGCTGGCTCCTTAAAGACTACACCCCCTGAGAGCTCCCACTTTTCACTAATACACTTATCTCTGTTCCAGTATTGATATCTTAATGCAGTACTGTACATGAAATATTAGATTTAGAACTAAAGACTTTAATACCAGGAAAGATGAACACCGCAAAAACATTCAATTCCTTCAACAACCAACAAATCCATGAGCATATTTTAAAAGCAAATAAGGTTAAAATGAAAACAAATTGAGTAAATCTTAAAGTCAAGCAAGAATACTTTTGCCTGGCTCAAACTGATGAGTGTTTTGTCCACATCATTTAGTGTAGTTTAGTGAGTCTCAGACTTATAGTGTGTAAGAATCACTGTATATTATGGGTGATTTAAAGGATTTCCTAGGGTACTTTGAAGTAGATTTGATTTTGGCCTTATCTCTGCTTTTAGAACTAACACCTCCCTCCTTACCCCTCCCGGGCCCCATCCACTGGCTCAGGGTTTATCTCCACATTGACTTCAAGTCTTTATATTGATGGGCCTGAGAAGTGGGTAACTTTCCTGACCATTCCCCCAAAGCTCTCTTCACACTTACTACACCTGTGGAGCTGGTACCTTCTCATGCAGTAACAGCCTTCCTTGCCTCCAATTCATTTCCTTTCCCTGTTAGGTCTACATCTTGCTCCAGGCCTGAGACCTGGTCTGAAGCTCCATGAAGTGGGCAGAGCCCTGCAGCATCGATTTGCCTTTGTCAGTCTTTTCCCCTGGGACTGAGCCATTGATCCCCCACCCTGAGGGCTTCTCATCTGACTCCCGACAAGGGAACACCACCTCAGCTCTTTACCATGTCTATAGTAACTTTCTGCCCCAACACTAGCTTGCCCACCCTTTCATTATTGTTAGTGTCAACTGACATACTGCTGCAACCAGTTTTGTCTGCTGAGCTTTCAATAGCCCTACAGCATATGTCTTACCCAGGAATCCAATTTCCTACCTCCCTCTCACTTTTTTGGCCTTTCACAAAGGAAAAAGAAAAAACAAACCATGTATTACCCAATCCATGGATTAAATGTAGCTAAATTCTGAATGATGAAAGCCTATCTGAGTGATGCAGTAAAAAAAAAAAAAACACTGGTTTGGGTTCTAATCCTGAATTCAGATTCTAACTTTACCGCTGATTAGATTTGATTAGATTTGTGATTGTGACAAGTAACCTAAATTCTCTCCACCTCCATGTCAAAGGGTTATTGCGATAATTATGATCATGCATGCAAAGTGCCTAGTAATGATTAGTTTTGTATGTTTTTATTTTTCAGTGTCAATAAATCTTAACTCCCTTTTCCTTATGTCATGATATGAAATGGGAAGTGATATCACTTTCTTTGTGGGATCAGAATCCCCTTAACAAGTATAGATTTTAAACTTGGAGTAGAATATGAACATTTTTTAGATTCTAGTTTGAGTTCAACTAAGAGAACTCAAATTTCTCTTTTAACTGAATTCTAGAAGTATTTTTTTTCAATGGTATATTCATCTAATTTTCTGAGTGTGAAAGAGGAGAATAGAATTGTAGTAACCACAAACAAGAGAAGGAAGGCTTAGGCAGATATTAATATAATCAATAGGGTAGTAGAAAGCCAATGAGTTGGGCTGAATAAAAAGCATACATATGGAGTTCATTTTCATATTATTATTTTAATATAAAAAGAGGTGAGAATAATAATTCACAATTAATTTAAAAAATAAAGTCAGGTTTTTAAGACACATTAGTAATGGCAGCATAACTTTTATTGACTTTTTCTGTTTCTTTCTTTTAAGAGATTATGGCATTTTCTTTCTTTTTGCCATAGGACTCAGAAATTTATGTCCTGACTTCTTATAAATTAAGCATCCTCATTTATATCAATTGTATAGGTGTACAACATAAATAATATTCCATAAGTAGGGAGAAAGGTTAAAAAATACCTATTGTGCACTAAGACTTCTTTTTAAAATTATAAATTGAATTATTAGTTTATTCATATTCTTGTGAAGTCAGTAACAAATGATAGGAGGAAGGTTCATAAATAGACATATAACAAGTTACTATTAGTCACACAGAGAAGCATAGCAGAGCTGGAATCAAAACACGCATTTCTTAATGAAGGCAATGTAGGCAGCTGCCTACATGGTGTAATTTGATGATGAGATTTTCCTTACCCAAAATATCTGTACTGAAATTTTATCACTTCTTTTGGTTAACAAGCTAATCTTGAGAAACATAAATATTCCAGAAGGGTTATGACAGTAAGGTAGCTAACAGTAAAAGCAGAATTATACCTGAGAGTTGGAAGGATTCTTTTATGACATTTAGTTCAGTTCCTTACCCAATGCTTACAGCCTCTCTCTTTGTCATCTCAGACAGGTGGTCTTTCAGGCAAAATGCTCTCAGTAAGTCCTGCTCTTTGGAGAGCAGATGACTCCCGTGGTGGCCATGTTTGATGGTGGGAAGACTCTCTCATGCTGAGACACAGTGACAAAAATACAAAATACTGGTACTTAAGAATTCGAGAGACATGGTTATTAATCTTGGTTCTATCCTGTTTGGGGTGCATTCACTTGAGCACATATGGCAAGTTTTTGAGGCTTCAACTCACTCATCTATAAAAAGGAGATAAAATGCTCACCCTGTAAGGCTGTTGGGGCTGGTTGAACTAATACATATTATTGCCTGGTGCAGCACCCAGTGAGGAGTCAAAATGTAAATGCTACCTCCTTCTCTCTTTACTTATCCAAACTGTCCCTCATAGTAACTTTTACTGATTAATTTTATTTCTGTTTTTGGAGCCACAAAGAATACACTTAGTCCCTTCTTTCCTCTCTCTTCTTCTTCTTCTTCTTTTCTTTCCTTCTCTTTAAATTTTTGTCTTTGCCTTTTGCTTTCTGTATTTAACAAAGCCACTGCTATCTACTAGTGTCATAGCTATGTGAAAAAAGGGCAATGTGGTTATTTTGACATAAATTGTTTTTGCTAAACCAATATTAATGTTCCTAATGACCACTATATTAATACTCACAATCCATCTGAATGATCACTGATGACCTATTTCAGAACTTTGCCTGATGTTGAAATGAGTTATTTTTTAAGAAAAATTTCCTTTTCTCTTTTTCAAATTAGGGATAGCACTTGCTTACATTCTTAGATTTATTTCATTATATCCTTTGACATGATTACATAAATGGTGCCAGTAAATAAGGTTTTTGAAATGTAATTGGCTTATTAATATAAATTCATCTAAAATATCTAGATGGTCTTGCCATTTTATTGCTCTGTTTTCCATTTTATTTTATTTGTTTTTTTGTTTCCAGTTTGCAGATTTTTTTTTCTTTTAGGTAGCAAAAAGTGAATTATTTCATCATCTTTTTTTCATCTGTTAGCATTAGACCATCTGTTTGGAACAGTGAAATTTTTCCTTTTTTATCTTTTTTTCCCCAAAAAACATAGTTAAAATAAAGTTCCTTTAGCTCTCTGCCATTCTTTTCAAGTCTTAGTTCATTTTAGGTTTTAACAATCCTAAGAGTAAGCTCAGAGTATCACAATACTCCTGTATATTCATCCTTGGGTATGGACTTCTCTTTCCCTCTTTTGCACTTGTCCTGCAAAACCCAATTCACATAAGCAAATGCCCTCTGTCCTATTCTGGCTTTCTCAGACACCACATTTATTTTTCTTCATATGTGTTTGCATACTAAAAATTTAATATCTAAAAATTAAATTTAAATTCTTTCTTTAGAAGTCCAGCATTTTCCTTGGATCTGAACACAGGATCACATCTTTGTCTGATAGGCACCAAATTGTATCAATTAAGTCCTAGGTAAGTTATACATCTGTTTGGTCATTTTGTTTATGTCTCTTTCTCACACTCCATGGTAACTTCATGAGGGCAGAAAATAAGACTCATTTTGTTACTATAGTTTTCTCAGCAATTGCACAGGGCCTAGCATACAAAAGGCATGTAATGAGAATTCGTTGAATGTAATTTTTGAATAAATATTAACTTTGAGTATGTGGTTGCCCTCAGCATTGCACAGAACTCAGGTGTTTGCGTGTTCTGAACACTGGCAAAGGACTGAGAGCGCTACACAGTAGATGGTTTCCCTTGCTGTGAATCTGGGAAAGGTTCAACAAACTGGCGCCAGAATTGTTTCCTTTCCCTCATTCTTCCTCCACTAAATCTCTTTTCACAAACTTTTTACTCTCAGAACAAGGTCAAAGTACACCTCTGTTTTACTTACATATTAATTTTCTTAAACCATGAATTATTTATCTTCACCCAAGCCCAAAGCAGCAAAGGAAAAAGCACATTCTCAGCTCATGATTATAGTCTGACCCATTTGTGTTGACCAGATAGATTCCACCAAGGTCCAGTAAGAAAGTTCCCCAATCTCTGGACATTGTGCAGAAACATCCAGATGTCACTGACACACATTGATGAATTTGCAACAGCATGAGCAGAATAGAAAAGCTGGAGCTTTCATGATTGTTTGACTTGGACAGACAGCTTAAATTTCTCCTGTTATTAATATTTTCTTCTGATTATTTTGAACCAGGAATGTTTTAAAAACTAAGGGAGAACAAAGGAAGAAAAATACTGCTAACAATACTTGAAAATGATTTAAACAGATTTTGAATAACTTTACTCCTGTGGAAGGAATTGGCATTGAATGCGGTAGCATTCGAAATGAAGTCAAGATAAAGCTGTTAACTTCTGAACCGCATAAACGGTATTCAGAGTGGAGTGTTGAACTAAAGACTACGTTTAGAGATTGTTGAGACCTGATGAAATGAGCTTCCCTCCATAAATGTTATATTGAGTAAAAAACCCAAAAAATTACATAGTTGAGCTCCAAAGAAAAGATGTCTTATTGTGTTCGAGTCCCACCTGGGGTACCAAAAAAACAAAAAACAAAAAAAACAAAAACAAAAAAAAGAAAAGATGTTCTAAGACCAAGGAATAAAAGGAAACAAGGAAACAGATGTCTCTGTGGCCTGGGTCAGGAGGTTCTGACCTGGATTGAAGGCTTACAGCCCCACTCGGGGACTGGCTCTGGGATCTGCTAGCCCATGAAGGCCACTCTCCACATTGTGCCTATCTTAGTTATGAGATAAAATCTATTTTTACTTCCAAGCTTTCCTCCAACCCTCGTTCCCACTCCCAATTCCACGGTTAGGGCTCTGCCCCATTTCTTGCCTGCTACAGTTCATAAACTCTCCATCTAGCACTTTCCATATCAGATTAAGATTATGATGTTGTGTCTCTGGTTGTCCATATGACTGTGATCTTGAGGGTCGGGATTATGGTTCAATACTTCTTGTAGCATTAGTATCGTGTTCTTAATAGTCTTTCAATAAATTCTTATTTCAAAATGATAAATATAGGCCTGTCTTGCCCACCCTTTCTAAATTGGAAACACTCAACACACATTCACAGACACACACACGTGCACACACACAAGCACTGCCCCATCCTTGCCTGACTTTTCTGCTGAGCATTTACCAGCATTTAACATATTATATATTTTATTTATTCATCTTGTTTTGTTTGCAATAATATATATGAAAACTTAGAACTCGGCATGGCAAGCAATGACCAGTAAGTGTTACTCATTGTTGTTAGTTATTAAGATCATTATTAGTTGCTCTGTCATTCTGAGTGGCAATGGCATTATTTGCATTCACTACATTTTATTATTGCTATTCTTACTAATATTATCATTATTGTTGTTGTTACTGTGCTCCTGTCATTCTAACTGGTAAAGAGAGCAAACCATTCCTGTGCTTTATTAAGTTCTGTTCTGTGGAAGTACAATTGGTGTATTTTGTTTGTAAATATAGTTAACCTATTACTTTTTTTACATACAGATTTCTTACTTTCAAGTGTACGATTTGGAAGAATGCTAGGCTAGGAACCAGATGACCCAGATTTTACTAGCAATGTGACCTGGGGCAAGCTCCTTCACTTACCTTTAAAATAAGTGGTAGAGAAAATCAAGGCAGCTTATGAATGTTGACTCCATTCTCCTGCTCCAGCGACAGCCATTGTGGGGGCTGTCTGTAGCCCCAGAGTCCCCGCCATACTCTTCAGAACAGTGTGTAAGCTATGATCTGCCCGTCATCTCTGAAAGACCCCCAGTCTCTTTCTGTTTCATCTTTCGCTATTCTACAAATGAATAGCACAAAGAATGCCTTTGCCTCCAATGGATCCACAGGCTTCTACTCACAACTTCTCATTGGCTTCTCCTAAAATATTTTTTAGCTCCGTCCTCTCTCTAAAGCTGCCTGTGTAGAATTTTCTAGTCAGTGTGCTGCAGGAATAAGGGTAAAAGCCGCATCCATTTCCATTACTGGTATATTATTCTCTAGAGGAAAACATAAAATTTTCTGTTCTTGTTTTTATAGATCCAGAGGTATACCAGTTCCCTCATGGGCCATAGTGTGGTCAAGACCATTTTCCTGTGGAGAAGAAATGCTTGTGTTTCATCTTTCTCTGTAAAGTCTGGGAAGATATTGGTTTCTTTCATCAAGCCTGTGTCATGGAGGTGTGAAGATTAATGAGCTAATGTTTATGAATTATTGTCCTTTGCCTTGAAAAATAAAGGTGATTAAAAGAACAAATTCATCAAAACACCTTCATTTTGAGTCAACCTGTTCTCATCCAACTCATTAGAGCTCAATTCCAGCACTGAGATTCTTGAAAGCCTGTGAAATAATGAAATTTACCTGAGATGTTTTTACATGTTCAAACATAGAGAACACTGAGTTTTCTGTTAAGTTCTTATTTTCAATTCAAAATTTGTGCTTCCTTATAAGATTTCTTACTGGTTAGTGCAAATGAGGGATGGTAGAGGAAAATGGGTGTTTTGAGAGGTACAGTATAGTCAGCCTGAAGGCCAGGAATCACTAGCTGCTACCACCACCAACAAGAAAATAAGCAAATATTTTAATTAATTTTTCATTACAGAAGAACTATGTTTATCGATGAGACTAGAAAAATGCAGTGAGGTAAGTTTCCCTTGAAGAAATTTTGGGTAGCTCTGTAGAAATCTCTCTTTTAGTCATAAGCTATTCTACTGAATTCAGTAAATCCTTACTCTTGCCTCACATTAATTTTTGTGGGCACATTTATTACATAATGTTTTGTGATTGCACATGACTGCTAGAATTGTTTACAGAAAGGTTTTTACGTGTCTTGGAATGGCTGCCTCACAGAGAAACTTAGTGAATTAGTTTGTAAATGCTACGGGAGCACTAACCCATGAGTGTGATCATCACGGCTCTGGAGTTTGCCACTTGATACTCTGACGGGAAAACTTCCCGGAGGGAGGTCTGGCCCCAGAGAAAACCCAATCTAAGTTCATTTCTGTCCTGTACTCCTTAATTCAATGGAGTCACATGCAATTCTACCATATTTTCATTTTCCAGTGTAAATAATTACGTACATAATCACTAGACTGTCAAAAGGTATAGTGACATTTGTAATAGAAGATTCAAACAGTCCTAGATGAAAAACTAACATTTTATAAATATCTATATCTACTTATATATATATATATATATGTATCTATCTATGGATATCCATACACAACACACACAGTCATGGACCCCATGATAATGTTTTGGTCAACAATAGATCACATAAATGATGGTGGTGCCATAAAGATGATAATGTAGCTGAAAAATTCCTACCACCTAGTGACATTGTAACCATTGTAAGGTCATAGAGCAATGCATTATGCTTGTGGTGATGCTGATGTAAGGAAACCTACTGCACTGCCAGTCATATAAAAGTATAGCATATGCAATTATGTACAGTACATAATACTTCATAATGATAATGAACAACTATTACTACTGGCTTATGTTACTTTAGTATACTTTTTATCATATTACAGTGTCCTCCTTATACTTCTAAAGAAAAAGAGTTAACTATATAACAGCCCCAGAAGGTATTCCAGAAGAAGGTATTGCTATCATAGGAGATGACAGCTCCATGCCTGTCATTGTCCCTGAAAACCTTCCAGTGGGACAAGATGTGGAGGTGGAAGACAGTGATACTCATGATCCTGACCCTTTGTAGGCCTAGCCTAATGTGTGTGTGCTTGTGTATTAGTTTTAATTTTAATTTTTAATTATTGTGGGTACATAATAGTTGTACATATTTATGTGGTACCTATGTTTCGATATAGGCATACAATGTGAATTATCAAATCAGGGTATCATTTCTTTGTGTTAGGAATATTCCAATTGTACTCTTTTAGTTATTTTAAAGTATACCCTGACTTATTGTTGATTAGAGCCACTTTGTTGTGCTATCAAATATTGCTCATCCTATCTAGCTAGCTATATTTTTGTACCCATTAACCATCCCCACTTTATTCCCCTACCCCTCTTCTACCCTTCCCAGCCTCTAGTAACCACCATTCTATTCTCTGTCATTATGAGATCAATTGTTTTTAATTGATTTAGCTCCCATATATGAATGAGAATATGTGAGATTTGTCTTTCTGTGCTTGGCTTATCTTATGTAACATAACGTTCTGCTGTTCCATCCCCGTTGCTGCAAATGGTAGGATTTTATTCTTTTTTGTCAGTATATAATATTCCACAGTATATATGTACCACAGATTCTTTATCCATTCCTCTGTTGGTGGACACGTAAGTCAATTCCAAATCTTGGCTATTGTGAATAGTGCTGCAATAAACATGAAGGTGCAGATATCTTTTCGATACACTGAATTTTCTTCTTTTGAATAATGTACCTAGCAGTGAGATTGCTGGGCCATATGGTAGTTCTATTTTTAGTTTTTTGAGGAACCACCATACTGTCCTCCGTAGTGTTTGCACTAATTTACATTCCCACCAACAGTATACAAGGGTTGATCTTTCTTCACGTTTACCAGCATTCATTATTTACCTGTCTTTTTGATAAAAGCCCCCACTAAGCAGGAAGCAGACAGATGAGTCAACACCCTTACCCAATGTTTTGGGCTTCTAGAATAGAGGTTGGGGAAATGTTAGGTAGATAGTGAGGGCTTCTGGGTCTCCTAGGGATGAAAGTGGGCTCCCATCCTTGTGCCACCCCATCTTATTCCTGAAGGAGGGAACACCCTATGAATCTGCCAATCAGAACTTAGTGCGCCAACTGCAAAAGAATGCAGAGGACTCTCTAGCCCATGGACCAAGCAGCATAGGTAGGATAGAGTCTAGAAAGTGACCTAGAACAACCAGCTTTCAGAGAGGAGCATGCGAGATACACATATGCAGTAAGACTCAGGGGGTATAACTCCTAAGTATCCAGTTGTCAGGTTTCAGTCTGAAATGTCAGTTCTTAGCATGCTTATGGCTGAAGAATGACCAGACATTCCAAAGTAAGGCAAGCACAAAAATGAGGTTTATTGAGGAGAGAAAAATAGGATTATAGAGCAAGAGCAAGATATATGTTTACAGAGTACAATAAATATGCCACAGGTGATGACTGGACCCACTGTCACAGCAAAGGAAGAGCAAAAGGAAGTGTACAAAAAAGGAAAAAGGGATTGGTTATGGTCTGCATCTTATTATATACTGCCCAGATTGGGACCTCCCTTGTGGTTCAGAGATCATCATGGAACCACTTTGATTGGACAGTTGGGAGTTGCATTACTACGCATGTGGGTTGTTCTAGGTAGATTTCCGGACTCTATAGTACCTATGCTGCTTGGCCTGTGGGCTAGAGAGTCCTCTGCAATCTTTTGTAGCTGGTGTGGCAAGTTGATTGGCAGATTCATAGGGTGTTCCCTCCTCCCCAGGTATGGCAGTAGCTCAGGACAGGATTAGAGTGGGACGGAACCAAGATGGTCCTTCTTTTATCCTTCTTCCCAGTAGGGAAATTGCACCAAGGCAACAGCACCCACTTTTGTCCCCAGGAGACCTGGAATCCCTCGCTATCTACCCAACACAATCAAAGTGGTTCCATGGTGATGTTTGAACCATGGGAAGGTCCCAATCCAGACACTATAAAATAAGACCCAGACCACAACCAAGCCCTCCTTTTTTACCCTCTTTTGCTACGACAGTGAGTCTGGTCATCATCTGCAGCATATGTAGCTCGCTCTGTATACCTTGCTCTTGTTCTATAATCCTATCTTTTTCTCCTCAGTAAACCTCATTTTTGTGCTTACCTTACTTTACTGTGTCTGGTCATTCTTCAGCCATGAGTGTGCCAAGAACCAACACTTCAGACCCCTAAACCTGACAGAAGACTCTCCCTGAGCTGCACTGCCTATAGTTGGGGGAGGGGTGACACAAGCACTGACTTGGCCACCACTGCTGGTGTCTCGCTGGATCATGTGCACCTCAGGCCACTAGCTTCCAGCTAACACAGTTGCAGGAATTGTCCAAAGACTGCAGGCTCTGTGGCCTGAGTGCTGTAGGAATTTATTTCAGGCCCCAGGACACTTTTTGTTACCTGGTTGGTAGGGCTAGCCAGAACTCAGGTTTTGGGGCAGAGGATTTCCCACTGGCTGAGCTGGTCTAAATGCTCCTTCAGTGGGCACTGGCAGTATTCTGTCCTGTGCTATTTTTCCCCTGTGACAGGACAACCCTGAGACCCAATGCAAGGTTCTATAATTACTTCCCTTTCCCTCCCCTGGGCATACAGACTCTCTCTCTTCTAGGTGTGCTGGGACCGGACACTGCTGGGAGATGAGGAGGGCTGGTGTGGGCATTGCAAGACTCTTTCTGCCCTCTTCAGTGTCTCTTTCTTAGATATAATATTAAAACCAGGTGTTAGGTAGATACTTAGGATCTTGGGCTCTTCTTGGGAAAAGGGTTTCCTGTTTTATTGCTGTTTTGAGCAATTGCACCACCTGGGAAGAAGGATAAAGGTGGACACTCCATTTTGGTGTGGCCCCACCCTTAATCCTATCCCGAGCAACTGCTACACCTAGGAAAGGGGAGCATACTTTCTCAATCTAGGAATTCCCCACCCAGGCTTAAGAACATTTAGATTTATAGGTGTTTTCAAAGTACGGCCTGTGGGCCACATGCGGCCCACCGAGGATATTTATCCACCCTGTTGGGTGTTTTTGCCGCCACTGCCTGTCCTGCTTAGCAGCCGATTCTTCCTGGACCCCCCGTGTTCTTGTGTGGAATGTGCACCGCACTCTCCAACAGCCCTCCAACAGTCTGAGGGACAGTTAACTGGCCCCCCATTTAAAAAGTTTGAGGACCCCTGATTTAGAAAGTTACCTAGAGTAACCTAAGAGTAATTACTATGCTATTAGCGTGAATCTGCATTTCAGTTCACCCCAATGCAGGTGGGCTTTCTTAGAGGGAGCTACTGTAGATGGAATTTTGAGGACACCTGTTGATCATTTGATAACATCTTACACCTGCCAAGACCCCACCTCCAGACTGGACTAATAAAAGGAAACAGTCCGAGAAGTCGGAGAGTAGTGAGTGGGTTAGTCTGTAAGTGAGCTGGTCTGTTTCTCTCCACTTGTGAAGACAAACCCATTTTATTCTACAATACAGAGCTGCTCTTGTTAAATTGCTCCCTGCCTGAGGTTAGTCCGTCATATTGGCCTTGCTGGTGATTTTTCCAAGAAAGAAGTCAGAGGACTGGGATAATAGTCTGGACTTGACACTTTGGTGTGTCTGGTCATTCTCCAGCCAAGAGCACACCAAGAACCGAGAGCAGACTCCCACCCTAACATCTTTGGTGCTGAAACCCTGGATTCTGACAGAGGTACTGTGATTGCTCACCTGAGTTTTGATTCTTCTGAAGGTGCTTCCTACATGGATAGTTGTTGAATTTGGTGTTTGTGTGGAGGGAGGATCTCTGGAGGTTTCTATTCAGCCATCTTGCTCTGCCCTATATGTTTTAATTTTTAACAAAAAAAAATTTAAAAAGTATAAAATTGTTGTGGATTTTTACGTCTATATTCATGAGAGATATTGGGCTGTGTTTTTTTTTTTTTTTTTTTTTTTATTGTCGTTGTGTTCTTTCCTGGCTTTGGTATCAAGGTGATATTTGGCTTCATAGAATGAGTTAGGGAGGATACCACCTTTCTCAATGTTGTGGAATAATTTCTGTATGTAGGTATGAGTTCTTCTTTGTATGTTTGGTAAAACTCAGAAGTGTAGCCGTCTGGTCTAGGACTTTTCCTTTTTGGAAGATTTTTGATTGCTGCTCCAATTTCTGTGCTTGATATTGGTCTACTCAGAAATTCTATTTCCTCCTGGGTGAGCTTAGAGAGGTTGTATGTTTCCAGGAATTTATCCATTTCCTCCACATTATGTAGTTTTGGGGCATATAGGCTTGTATAGTAATCAAAGATAATATTTTGTATTTCCGTAGTGTCTGTTGTGACCTCTCCTTTTTCATTTCTAATTGAGTTTATTAGAGTCCTTTCTCTTCGAATTCTTGTCAATCTAGCAAGAGGGCTGTCAGTTTTGTTTATATTTTCGAAAAAACAGCTTTTGGTTTGGTTGATCTTCTATATAGTTCTTTTATTATCAGTTTCATTTGGTTCTGCTTTGACCTTAGTTATTTCTTTTCTTTTGCTAGGTTTAGAATTGATTTGCTCTCCCTTTTCTAGTCCCTTGAGACTGTTTATTAGTTTGTTGATTTTTGAGCTTTCTGTTTTTTGGATGTGAGCATTTAATGCTATTAGTTTTCCTCTCAGGAAAAGCATTCTTTGACTTTTTTGCAATAATACATAAATGAAGAAAAAATGTTTAGCTGTACAAAAATATTTTTTTATTTCCTAATTCTATAGGCTTTTTTCTATTATTACTATTCTTATAATGACAATGTGGACACAAGTTATCCACATTATCATATAAAAAGTAGTAAAAATAGAAAAAAGCCTATAGAATTTTTTATTTCAGGATATTGTGAGGATACAAACATTTTGGTTACATTTTATATCATTGCCTCTCCCTAGAAGGAGTTAGAGGCCTGCCCTTCCCCCCAACAATGCACACAGTGTCCTATACCTCTGTGGAAAAGAATTTGGAGATATCTCAAAGAGCTAAAAATAGAAATACCATTTGATCCAGCAATAGCACTGTTGGCATCTGCCCAAAAGAGCAAAAGTCATTCTATAATAAAGACATCTGCACCCCAATGTTTATGGCAGCACAACTCACTATTGCAAGGATGTGGAAACAACCCAAGTCTCGTCAACTCATGAGTGGATTATTAAAATTTGGCATATGTATACAATGGAATATTACTCAATTCTAAGAAACAACAGTGATCTAACACCTCTTATATTTTTCTGGATTGAGCTTGAGCCCATTATCCGAAGTGAGGCAACACAAGATTGGAAGAATATGCTCCACCTGTACTCGCCATCAAATTGGTACTGACTGATTAACACAATGGTGGTCACATGATAGTAATATTCTCCAGGGATGGGAGTTGGAGGGGTAAACTCACAGAAGTACCATTTTTTAAAAAAATCTTTTATACCATATTCTTACTGTACCTTTTCTATGTTTAGATACACAAATAGTTACCATTGAGCTTTCTGGATCCTTGAGTGCAGGCTTTTGACTGAATCCAAACTTCACAGTTTGGGGATTTGGAAAGCTACACGTGGCCCCAAGACAGCAGGTTCCCCACCCTAGTAGGCTATACTATCTAACATGTAGGTCAGTACTATTAATACATCTAGTGTAAGTACACTCTATGATGTTCACACAAAGATGAAATCACTTAACAATGCATTTCTCAGAATGTATCCCCATTGTTAAGTGATGCATGACTGTATGTAATATACACAAATACGAACATATATATTGTCTATTATATATGACATCATATCCATATGTATACCTATCTCTATATACAAACATAGATCTTACCCACTTTTGAGTGAACTCTAAAAATGTCCCTAAAAATCATCTGATTAAAAAAAGGTTGATAAACTATACTTCACTCATTATGAGAAAAGAAACATAGCAAATTCAATTCCTCTATGAATGTTTACTTTGTGTATGTTATTGCTGTTATAAGTCATGTAAAAATTGGAGTAAGTTTATCTATCCAATGGTTTGCAATAAAAGGAGGAGAATGAACACACATGCATAACTAACAATGTGAAGGGTAACATAACTGCAACTAGAGAAGAACAAAGTCCTCTGAATGCATACGAGAAGGGCAGAGACTGCTTTATTTTGAAAAATAAGGGAAAGTTTCACAGGGGAGGTATCATTTGGCTGGAGCTTGAATAAGAGGTAACATTCGATGGTGGAAATGCAATTCAAAGCACTTTGGGCAGAGTGAAAAGCAAGGGAAAAGGTATGGAGCTAGGAAAACTTGTATACATTGAAAACCTGTTTGGGTGGAATACAAGGATATTAGACAAGGTAGAATTATTTTTAAAACTACCCTAGGGTTTCTTACCTATAACATTGAGCATAACAATGTACATAATTCATGAAATTATTTTGAGGATCAAATAAATTGATTTGTGCAAATTGCTTCGTACAATTCAGAGAAAGCACTCAATAAATGAAGAAAAATTTAAAAACCACTCAACTGCTAATGCATTTATTTTTTTAAATGTTCCACATAATTTAAAAGAAGGTATATTTTCTGTTTATATGGAATTATAGTTAACTTGTATTGTTTCCATCTCCTATATGCTTACTTAGTTGGTCAATTGTGGTCTAGAGTAGGAGTGGGCAAACTATAAACAGTAGGCAAACCAACCTGAAGCCTATTTTTGTAAATAAGTTACATATTTGGACAGAAACTATATAATCTTCAAAGCCTAAAATATTTACTATCTGCCCTTTTACAGAAAAAGTTTGCTGACCCTTGGTCTAAATAGAGGCAAAATTAAGTTTCTTGCTACTATTTTATTTCAGTCAATTTCTTCTTGAACTTACAACAATTTTTAGTACATGTATTTTGGTTGTATATTATCTGATGCCTAAAGATTCATTGTGGCATTCACTTTTATCATTTTGAAATGGTACTATTTATCTAATTTGTTTATGGTTTGCAATGAAATTTAAGCTTGTCTGATATCTATATTATCACCTCCAGATTTCTCTTTGCATCTTTCAAAATATGTCTTTACCTATACTTTTAGAGCCACCTTATTACGGTTGCATCTCTTTCTATATATTTTTAAATATTTAATGTGATATAAGTTGAATTTATTCCATTTGCCTATATTTTATAATTATTTTGCCTAATCTTAATCCCTTTATATTTTTTTGTAACTAAATTTTGTTCTATGAGATATGTGGGAAGAGGTGATGAGGGGAGGAGACAGAGAGAGGGAGAGGGAGAGAGAGAGAAGGGTTTAGGATACAGCTGCAAAGTATAGAAACCACTCTAGATAGTTTAAGTAGAAAAAGATTTATGACGAGCTAGTTCAATGGTTTGTGAAATTGTCAAAAGGATTGGAAGAGCAGGCTTGGGGGCAGAGTTCCTTGCTCCTAGGATTGCAGTGCCTTAACCATGATTGTGATTGAGAAACCTACAGTGATGTCTACAGAAAAACTACTAAAACAGAAAAATGTGACCATGGAACACATTCTGTCACACTCAGGAAAACTGCTATTCCCCCTGTGGCCAGTGTTTTCTTTCTGGCCACACTGCTTCCACTGTGATCTCTAACAGAAAATGAATGCTTCATACTCCCCTCTCTCTGATTCACTTCCATGTTCAAACACTTCCACTTTTTCAGAAAATGCCTATGTCTGGTAGAGCCTAAAACACATCTGGAACCACTGCGAAGCACTGCAAAGTCTGGGAAATGAAGATATTAGCTGTCTTCTGCAATCTGGGGAAGCATTTAAAAATAATAAATGTCAAGCAAGCCAATTCACTATATTCATCTCCTTGTGTTCTTCCCTACTTTAAGGTACAAGCTTTGAATACAATAGCTCATTTTAATCAGGACACATAAATGTCTATTTCTTGACTTATCAATATTAATTGGAGTATATTGTCACTCAAATATGAAATATAAAGCATCTCTGTTTACTCCATAATAGGAAAAAATGCAGCAACAAACTCCCACTTCCTGTTTTCTCTCCGTGTTTCTCATAATTTATATTAACCATATTACTATTTTTAAATGATAAAGATTTATAGCACTTACATTCTGTCCTATAACTGTAAATTGCCCACTGATTGGCATTAGTTATACATTTCATAGATTTAATTGTACGATATTTTCATAATACAGCTTTTCCATTTCTAATTTTAACTTCATGTATCTATGTTTGGCTGTATTTAACAAATATGTCTACCTTGTAGCATACTTATAAAAACATGAAATAATGTATATAAAATATCTGCATGATAGGTTTTCAATAAAAGGCCATTCCTATAGTTTTTTATTTATGAAGGAAAATAAATTCAAAGGACAAAATCAAAGATAAGATACTGATAGAACACAATTTAGAGCGCTTCGTAAATAATGAACAAATTTAGGATCTAAATTTTTGTTTTGAGCACCAAGAATGCTAGATTTAAATATTTCTTATGATATTAAACTATATTGTGATATTAAACTAGATAACTCATCCCAGCTTACAAATGAGTCATAGTTTAAGAGGCCTCAGGTCAGACATCTATAAATTGAAGCAGCAGTGCTCATAATCCCTTCAGCCTCTTAGAATTCTATATTGCATTTTCATGAATCTTGGTGGATTACTTGGAACTATTTTTAGAATCTAAGTTTGCCTTCTTCCAGGTGCTGTGAATGCTCCTTGACATATTTTCTGTGCTGTCAGTTGATGTGTGTGACAAGGAATGCCAGCTAATTCTCATATTAATCTTAAATCTCTTTTTAATGATAGCCTTTTATGTCATGCTTATCAAAATCAAGAAGCAGTGATATTTGCTTATCTATAGTTGTAGGCTAGTCATTACAAGTCTTTTGCAATGTATAAAATAAAAAGCTGACTTTATTTGCATTCAAGTCCAAAGTAGTATTTGGGGAAACTCTGGAGCTATTTTGGACATTTAGTTGGGGAAAGAAAAAAAACAATCAAATGCATTGGAAGCCAGTTAATACATAAACATTTGAGTACATTTGTTTCTTATGGTTTGCAATAGGCTGAAAGGCTTACTAAAATGAGGAAGATTATTGAAACTAAAAATAAGAAATAAAGAAAAATGTCATGTATGACTATGGGTGATTTTATAATGATTGTGCGCAATGGTTGGAAGCTTCTAAAACTTCAGTCTAGAACATTACATCACAATCTTATAGTTGGATATCATGGTATTAGTTTTCTGAAGTATGACCCAAGAAAATTTAGAACACTAACGTGGCAATGAGTGCGTTTCCAAAACATTCATATTGCTGAAATTGGAGATAGTATTTCCCTTCACTGGTATTTTTCCTTACTAAGATTTGATGGGAATACAATTTTTGAGTCTGCGACATGGAAGAGAAATTTGATTAAGAGGTAACTTTGTAGTAGCCAGTTATAACCAAGGTTATTATTAAAAAGTTAATTGTTTCTGCATGTTATCATGAAGTCCATGTTCAGTGTCTGGAATTTGTGTTTAGTTAAATAAATATAAATAAAAACTAGCTGCCGCCAAGGCAGCTGACTTTGGAATTCTACAAAAGAAAATGCTAAGAGGAACCCATTTGGAAAATTTGAAAATGAATTCCATACTTTTTGAAGAATGTTGAGTTTTGTGAAATGTTTTAGCACAAAGACACCTCCACACACAATCATAGCTCAGAAAAGTCATATCCCTTAGAATCAGTTAAACTTCAAAGAGTGTTGTATTCTTCTTAAGCATCTGTAGCATCAGTATGATATTGAACTTGAAAGGAAAACTAAATTCTTTGCATGTATGTTTATATTGCACAAGCTTTTTCACCTATCAGCTATGAAACTTTGGGAAAATCATTTCATGTCCCTAAACTACTTAGTGAGGTTGTTTTGAGGTTTATAGAAGAAAATTCATGGGAAACAATAAAACTCCATATATATGCTGCATTATTGCATTTTGAAATGAATGGCATCAATCATTTAAGCATATATCCACACGTTCAGAGTAAAAACATTTTAAAGCAACATTTAAATCCAATGCAATGCTTTAACATATAAGCATTGACAATTCTTATCAGTGTTTTCTCAACTATACTTTTAATTATCAATGGATTGCCTACATAGCAATTTTTTAACAGTAACACTTCAAACCCTCACCAGAAGCATTATGCTAGGGCATACTTTGATTACTTTATCAGTTGAATTTTAATTAAAATGCGGGGTGTAATGCTATAGTGAAAATTGTTTGGGTTTTCTCTTTATACTCCGCTAAACCCAGAAAAAGATATTTAAGACATATTTCATTTTTATGCCTATCTCAACATCCTAGAGATTATGAGGAAAGCTACAGCATAACCTGGCAAATTATTTCATAATCATGTCTTGAATGTCTACTATATGCAACTTTCAGAAATTTAATAACAATGTTAAATTTATATAATTATATAATTTCTGAGATTTTCTTCAAAATAACCCAGCAGAAGATGGGAAGGATATATGTGTATAGCTCTACATGAAATAATGTTCACTATGTATTGTTTATTGTGGAAACTGGAGAAGAGCTCATTTTACTATTCTCTCTACTTTAAAAATTCTGTGCTGAAATTTCAATAATAATTTCAACAATAATAAAAATGAGAAAAATAAAAGAAAGAAAATTACTTGATTTGATGGGCTATAGATCCGATGGAAGAAAAGAACACCCAAGAGTTAATGTGAAATACATTCTATCCAAACATGTTTTAAAAGCATTTCCTTTAGGAAAGTTTCAAAACATTATGTAAACTGAGTATTCATTCAGATTATAGCATGATCATGTTATGATGCCAACAATACCTTCTCTTTTCTCCCTATTATTGGAAAAACTAAGTTTGTATTTCATATTAACTTCTCAGTCATTATACCATTATTTTATGTCATTAAGACATGAAAATTATAAATACAGGCTATCAGATGGGAAAATAAAATCTAAAAATATAGCTTATTTACCTTTCTAAACATTTCATGATTTCACAAAATATGTATGAATCTATACTTGTACCAAACTTTTTAAAAATATCACCAAATATTGATAATGTGAAGAAACAACTATAGATTTCCAGCATGACTATGCACTACTTGTTACACCTGCAAAGACAAATGAAAAATTGACAATTAAACATAATTTGAGAAATTGGGATTTTCATATAATTTACTCGGATTGGATCTTTTTGCTAAATCAATTCCCTGGATAAAACTAGCTCTCCACTTTTTTTTTTTTACCTTTGTAAACACTATCTTCCTTAATTTTGTAAAACAGAGATAAAGTGAACCTCTTGTAGCATTAAGCTTCAGCTTTAAACAAGCACTAATTTCAAGTGAAATTGTGGAGTAATTTGGGAACATTTCTTCTGATGCCTTACATGGGTGCAGACTGATTACAGGACAAAGCAGTCAGGTTGCTTAATTGGATGCAAAATTTCTCACTGGGGCAAAACCTGGAGTCTATTCATGTCTGTAATACAGTTTTATATTTAGTGCAATATCCACACATCCTCATGAAGTGAATTCCTCATTACTCTTTTGCAGGCCTTTTAAGTTCTAAAATTTGTCTTACACATTAGTATTATCTGGACCAAACATACCACACACTTGCAGGCCACCAAATTCGGGAAATAGAGAACACTACAGCAACATTATAATCTGACTCTGCTTATTATCTAACTTCCTTCCATTCAACTTAAAAAAAAAAAACTCCCATTGTAGGTTTTTTGCATTTGCAGTTATCTGTCAAACCTTTGGGGCTTAATTATCAGGTTTAAACTCAATACTGCCCTTTAAGAGAGATCATTCTGAGTCATTCAATCTAGAGTAGATTCACCCAGTACTTACTCAATGCATTACCCTGTGTTTTCTTCATTGCATTGTTCACTACTTAAACTTGTCTTGTTTAATTATTTACATGTTTATTTTCTGTATCCCTTCATTAGAATGTAAGCTCCATGAGGACACGGACCTGTTTTCTTAACCAGTGTTTAGAACACTGCCTGGTACATTATTGATGCTCAGAAAGATATTTTATATGACTAAATTATTCACTAGGATGAATGAATGAAGTTTTTATAGGACTTTTTCCCCTTTGAATCACAGTTAACTATTTATAAGGAATTTCTCATTACTAAAAAATTATGGTACTTTCATTAAGAAAAGTCACTAAATAAGACCCTAGATTAAATCAATCAATGAAACAAGGGCAAAGTTGTGCAATTGATCACATATAGGTGAACTATTTACAATGACAGCAAAATCTAAAGTACTCAGTTATATACACAGTACTTAGAATTCCATTTAGCAGTTTTAGAATTTCAATTATTGGGCATATACTACTTCATTTTCCCCAGAGATCTGCTCAACAAGGTGCAGTGTGAAGGGACAGCTGGAGCTGAAACCTATCATAGTAAATATGGGAAGTAGCATTCTCAAGCTTAAAATGGGTTATATGTGAGGGACGAGGAAAAGATGACTCCAAAGCTCAAATATACTAGTTTTAAAAGGTGAGGTTTCCCTAGATGATGCAGAAGGTTAAATAGTGCTAGAGAAAACCATAGGCTAAATTTATGAAATCTCTAATTTATATTGTCTTATGTGAGCTAGCTCTAAGATAGGTTGTTTTTTCTTTGTGGAGATTCCTTGGAATACTTTAGAGATCCCTAAACACTGGTGGTCTATGACCCGCAGTTCCCTCGACAAAGATGCATGTGTCTTCGTTAGCCATGTTTGTCAATTCTCCCTCATCCTCTGAGCATCCTGTGTTGCTCTTCCAGGTTTTGGCTCTACACAAACATCCTCCTTGTTACATGATCCTACCCCTATACTTTTTCTGATAGTGTTACTCCTATAATACTGCACTTATCTTGTCCACTACCCATTCTTCAAGTGTTAATTCATATACTGACTCTTTCAAAAATATTTGTGTGACCACCTAAAAAACAAACAAACAAACAAACTCTCCAAGTGGTAAGTTCACTAAATCTGGAGGCTATCCACCCTATTGCTTGGCTCTGAATTATATATAAAGAAAACTCTTCATATTAGGCCAAAATTTTTATACTTATATTTTTTCTGAATTGATTCCTTTTTTTCTTCTTAAAGCCTCTTCCATGTGAGATGCCTTTGAATATTTTTAGACATTTATTATGCTGTTCCAAGTCTTTTCTTCTTCATTAAAGATAAACATCTTTAGTTCAAAGAAGTCTGATGCTAGTCCAGCCAGCTGGCCTACACTTTCCTCACAAGCACCATCAAGATGACTCCTTCTATAGAATTTACACTGTACTTTTATTAACAACATATGTCGAGGGTCCTGGGATCTATTTAAATATTGATTTGCTGGCCTGTCCATCTGGAATTTAACTCCCTGAGTAGCACATAGGCTTGATTGGCTACTTCCTAAGACCAGAAACCCCTACTCTACATCCGGGACCTTCATTAATCAATGATAAATCATCATGCTTCCCATTCCTGCCCAAACTGTACACCTTTTCCCATAATATCCTACTTGCACTGCACTATGCTGGCATCCTCTGACCCAATCTCCCACCAACACGCTCCCTCTCAAAATCCTCCACAATCCTGTTGGAGTTCCATTTCCTGCTAAATACAACCCCTTACCCCTTACGGTACTCCAGGTTTTTACTAAACAGTCCATCCACTTCATTACATTGGCCGAAACCTGCTGCTTTTCATTGTTCATATCTCCCTAGATCTAGTGTCTGTGCTATTTATTGCTAAACGGGGATATTTTTGAAAGTAAATGCATACACTATTAATTACAATATGAGAGTAGGCATAAACTGGGACTGTTCTAAACAAACCAGGATACATGTCTATAATAGTTTCCTGGGGCTGTACTACAGATTGCCACAAATGAATGGTTTAACACAACAGAAATGTAGAGTTCCAGAGGCTAGCAGTCTGAAATGAAAATGTCAGTGGGGTTCTTTCCTTTTGAAATATCTGAGGGAGAAACAATCTCATGCTTCTCTCCTTGATGATCGTCCACTTGATGCTTCTGGTTGTTGCGGACAATCCTTGGCATTCCTTGGCTTATGGATGTATCACTTCGATCTCTGCCCACATCTTCAGATTGTCTACTTACCTTCTACTTACCTTCTGAGTCTTCTACTTATTTGTCTCTTACAAGGACTCGCACTGAATTTCAGGCCTATCCAAATCCAACATGATCTTATTTTGATCTTTAATTACATCTGCCAAGACCCTTATTCCAAGGAAGGTCACATTCTGAAGTTCAAGTGGACATAAATTTTTGAGTGACATTGTTCAACCCACTGTGATGGTCAATCTACTTATAGGATGATAATTCTTCTCCCTCATCCTATAAGCTTTGGAGTTGTGAGGTAGAGTGAGCATGTTCTCTCCCAGTGCTACTTCCAGACCATTATTTCTATTTTTTTCTTTCTTTTTTTTTTTTTTTAAGCTACAGGAGGGAGTTTTTATTTTAGGTGCGTGGTGGGAAGCTGTTAGAAGCTTTTTTTTTATTTCAGCATATTATGGGGGTACAAATTTTAAGGTTTCAATAAATGCCCTTCTCCCTCTCCCCCCACAAGTCTGAGTTTCCAGCATGACCATCCCTCAGATGCAGACCATTATTTCTTGATCTTATATTAAAATGTCCTTCTTGATACCCTCATGTCAATTGGTTAAACCATCTTCTTCCTTTCCTTTTGCTTCAATCTTAGTTGATTTTCTCCAGTCATCAAAGCCTATTCAATTTCAACACTCATGTGACTGAACCCATAGTACCCTAAAAACTCAGTCACTTTATATTCTGTGCTCTATGAAACTTTACATTAACTCCTTTTCAGCTTCTAATCCATGACTCATACTATAGGTTGGAAATTATAAAACCATTAACTTCAAAATGGTCAAATATCAGAAATTTCATATAGTTTAACAAAATAAAATTTGTCCTCCAATCTCTGCCTTATTGAGATATGTCCCCCAAATATCTCAAACCTGGATCACACAAACAGTCCCTTTTCTCTCACACTTACTGTCTGGGGAAAGTCCTATACTACGGCAGATTGTTGCTACTTCATCTTGTTGGTTTCCATAAATTATGTTAGTGCTGGGTAGAGCAGTTCTTAGTCATCACTTTCCTGGTTCTCCACAGTGTCTATTTCAAACCTTCTCCATTCTGTTCCAAGTTCCTACTTCCCACTCCATCCTTCACACTCATCATGCTACCTGTCCTCCTACTTTGTAAGGGAAAACAAAACCAACAGATGGAAAATTTCTTTCTTGCTGACATTCTATTTAAAAATTTTGCTGTTTTACTTGTTTTCCTCCTATTACAATGGTATAAAATACCTCCATTTCTTATTTAAGAATAGTTTTTCTGCTTGTATTTTGCCTACAATCCATTTATCAAGGATGTTCCTCCACTTATTTCCTGTATTTCTCTTACAGCACCTAGTTCAAGCAGCATTTAAACATAAATTAAGTTACCAGATATTTAGGAGAGTAATTGAACATAGTATGTTAACTATTCATCAAATATTTTCTCCCACTTTGTCATTTTTCTTTTAACTCTGCTTAAGTATTTTGTCATGTAAAATCTTTTCTTTTAGTTTTTATTCTATTTTACTTAGTCAAAGTCTTCTCTCTTAAATTCCATGTAGATTTTGAGACACAGTTAGACTTTCGTAACATCCAAGTTATAGAGGAATTTCCCATATTTTCTTCTAATACTTTTATAGTTTCTTTTTCCACAACTACATTTCTTATAACTTTGAGTTTATTCTTGTGTATGGTTGAAGTATCAATCTCACTTTTTTTTTTCCAAATGGCTAGTTAACACCATCTATTAAATGGTCCATCTTTGCAGCTGCAATTTTTGATGCTGTCTTTATCAAGTACTAAATTTTCAACTGTAGTTTTAATCTATTACTGGACTTTCTACTTTATTCCGTTAGTCAATCTACCTATTTGGGGACCAGTTCCATGCCATTTAATTAGAGAGGCTTTATAGCTTATTTTAATATGTGAAGCTATTTCTCTCTCATAATGTGTCTTTTTCAATGCTTTCTTAGCTATTCCTTCCTGATTTCTTTAATGCAATCAACTTGTCTAGATTTTTAAAAAGCTGATGATATTTTTATTGGGATCATATTAAATTTATGAATTAACTTCAGGAGAGCTCACATCTTTATAATACTGAATCATTTTATCCAAGAAAAAGGATACATTAATTTTATTTGTTCAAGGCTACTTTTGTGTGTTTTTTGGGAAAGTTTTAAAATTTTCTTCATATAATTGTAGTTTATTGCTAAATTTATTTCTAAATATTTTTTGTTGCTATTGTTAACAGGATTTTTTTCATTCATTATATCTTCTACCTGGTTATTTTTTGTTTATGTAAAGATATTGGTATTTGTCTATTACTTTTCTACTTCCTTGCTAAATTCTTTTCTATTTTGGATTAGTTTATCATTGATTCTTTAGGTTTTACAGGTATACTATCATATTGTCTGCAAATAGAGGTTTTTTTATTTTAATTCATCTGATTAATTTTCACTATTTCAATTGCACTGTCTGATACTTTCAATCTAACATTACATGGTAGTGGATATAGTGGTCATTCTTGCCTTGTTCCTAGCCATAGTGTGAAAGTCTCTTGTGTTTCCCATTAAGTAAGACACTGGCTTTAAAATTGAGCTGTATATATTTTTATCACATTGAGGAAGTACCATTAAGTCACAATTTCATGAGTATTTTTATCATAAATAGATGTTGATTTTTCAGTATCAGTGGAGACGCATGTTTTTTTGTCTTAGATCTATTAAGTTGTTTAATCTTACTATTTTATTTCAAAATATTAAGGGGGTACAAGTGTTGTTTGTTTTTTTTACATGGATAAACTGAATAATGCTGAAGTCTGGGCTTTTAGTGTGCCTATCACCAGAGTAGTGTACATTGTATACCATAGGTACATTTTTACCCCTCACCACTCCATCCTTCCCCCTGCTTAGTTTCTAATGTCCTTTATACCACTATGACTATGTGACTATTCATACCCACTGTTTAGCACATACTTATTAGTGAGAACATGTGTTGTTTGTTTTTCCATTCCTGGGATACTTTGCTAAGGATAATGTTCTCTAATTCCATCCAGGTTGCTGCAAAAAGCTTTATTTCATTCCTTTTTATGGCTGAGTAGTACTCCATGGTATATGTATACTATATTTTCTTTATTCACTCATCAATTTATGGGTACTTAGGTTTATTCCATATCTTTGCAATTGTGAATTATGCTGTGATAAACATTTGGGTGCAGGTGTCTTTTTGATATCCTGACTTCTTTTCCTTTAGGTAGATGCCTAGTAATAAGATTGCTGGATTGAATGGTAGATGGATTAAAGACTTAAATGTAAGACCTAAAACCATAAAAATATTAGAAGATGATGTAGGAAAGACTCTTCTATACATCGGCTTAGGCAAAGAATTTATGACTAAGAACCAAATGTGAATATAGCAACAACAAAAATAAATAGGACTTAATCAAATAAAAAGTTTATGCACAGCAAGAGAAATAATCAACAGAGTAAATAGATAACCTACAGAATGGAAGAAACTATTTGCAAACTATATATACAATAAAGGACTAATGTTCAAAATCTACAAAGAATGCAAATCAGCAAAAGAAAAACCAAATAACCCCATTTAAAAATGGGCAAAACACATTAAGTCTCTTCAAAAGGAGATAGACAAATGGTAAAAAACATGAAAAATTCCCAATATCACTAATCACCAGGGAAATGCAAGTTAAAACCACAATGATATACCACCTTACTGCTATCAGTATGGCCATAATTAAAAAATCAAAACACAATAGAAGTTGGCATGGATGCAGTGAAAAAGGAAAGCTTATACACTGTTGGTGGGACTGTAAATTAGTACAACCTCTGTGGAAAACAGTATGGAGATTCCTCAAAGAATTTTATTAAATATTCTAATATTGAACCACATTTGCATGCCTGATATAAATCCTACCTAACTTTTATATTAGTCTGTTTAGGCCTCTATAACAAAATATCATAAACTGGGTGGCTTAAGCAATAGAAATATATTTCTCAATGCTTTGAAGACTGGAAAGTTCAAGATTAAGGTGCCACCAGGGTAAGTTTTATTCTGAAGTCTCTGCATGTGAGTAGCCACCTCAGCCACCTCTGTTAATATTTCTATTATGCATCTCAAATTTAACAGTTGGGATAGGTTAGATTAAGATGTAGAACCAGCAATCCCAAAGTATCATCAGCTTAATAAAACAGATATATGATCTATTCTTGCTTCAAGTCCAGGAAGGATTGACAGCAGGCTCTACCCACTTTATTTGTTCAGAGAGCCAATCTGATGGAGGCTGTTGGTGGGCATATACTTCCCTGATAGACAGCAAGGGCAGGAGAGGGTATAGGGCCATTATGCTGTGGCTCTTTATGGCTTCTAAGGTAAATGACATAAAACACTTCCTGCCCACATTTCATTGGGAAAATATGTATGTTGCTAACTACATCAGGGACAGGGGTTCAGAGACATGCAATTCTATGATGTATCAAGGGTAGGAGAATATTTATGAACAAATTGAACAATCTCTACAATAAGTGAAAATGCTGAGTAGACTGATAGATACTGGAATCTGGAGTCAAGGAGAGAGTTTCGGATTGAAATATATATTTGTGATAGGTCAGCATACAGAAAGTATTTAAACTTATGAAACTAGGTGACATCACCAACACAATGAGATACTAGGATTGAGACATCTCAATATCTAGAAATAGGTAGAGGAAGAGAATCCAGTGAGGCAGTTGGGTAAGAAGTGAGGTAGGAAGAGAACCAAGAAATATTGAGTATTCGGTTATCAATTCACGTAGTCTTTTAGATTTGTTAGAAAGAGAAGGTAGAAATTGTTTTCTGGTCATGTCTATTTTCTCTGTGAAATAAGAGGTAGTTATCAGCTGAGAATTAGAAGAATGTGGTGAATGCTGTAGAGAGGAAAAAATATAAGCACTGCTGATTTATAAGAGCAGGAAAATGACTACCATGGGAAAATGGAGGAGAATATTTAGTCAACACTGAAGCATACTTGAGGTTAGTCATCATGGATTTTAAAATCTGTCAACACAGTTGTATGATTTTTTTTCTCACCATGGTCATCTCCTCAGGTTCAAATTCAGAGTAGACTAAAGGCCATATATAGCTGTATGGGCTGTTTGTCTACAATGGGAGGGAGGGGAAGATGTTGAGATGTATATGTGGGATATAATTGTAGTGACTGCCCATGGAACTTAAACTGGGTAAGCAGAGAACTGAAAATTTGATAGGGATGAGAGACAATGAAAAGTAAAGTAGGAGCAATAGTTTATGGAAAGATCCTGGTGGCTTTGAGAAATCCTTGGAGTTGGGGCACTAAAGAAAGCCAGAGGAATGACAAGTGTGTGTAAAAGATTGGTGAGGTCTAGGCTGATCATAATAATCGATGTCTCAGAATGGAGGACAAGATCTTTGGAGAAAAGGGTTAAGGATCCAGGAGTTAATGTACTCAAAGAATTACTAGTGTGGATGTCATAATCCCAAATCAAATTTTAGTCATGAGAATGCCAATGTTTGGAGAGAGGGGCAATTGGCAAAAACACTCAAAGTTCAGTGGGTTTCATCGTAACCACAGGGATAGTAGTGCCCAGGCTTTATTTTCTTTTACAGGAGAATAGAATACACAGTAGGACAGTAGGAGCAAGTACAGAAGTAACATTTTCATCCCAACATTTATTCCGATGAGATACCTGTGGGACATCTAAATGTCCATATCGATTCATCCTTAATGAAAGATTAATAGTTAATATTTAAAGTGTTAATACTAGTCAACACATGCACATGTAAAAACAATTTGAGTCAGCGGCAATTATAATAAGTATAATATTTCTTAAGGTAGGACAGCCCATGAAAAATATTTCTATTTTAAAATCCTAGGAAACAATGTTTTTAAGTATGTGGAAAAAAACTGGACTCATTTTCATTGACACAAAGAAACTGAACAATTTTTTTTTGTTTTAATCACTGTTTTATTTACTCAAGAGAATTATTTGACCCTGAATTTTGCTCAGTTTTGCGTATATTCTCGACATGTAAGCATTTTCCTTACAATTGAACTGATTTTTCAAGAGCAAATTTCTTGGAGTCTGCAGATTTTCAACTGCACAGTCATAAGACACTCAATTCAGATTCCCTTTTTACTGAATTTTGATGAAAAACAAAACGTTTTCATGTGGAGACTTGAACCAAGCTGTCTCTACAATACAGTTTTACTAAAAATTGTCTATATTCTAGAGAACAATATTATTCTTGATTAACATATACAGCTGTCTGATTAGGCTGGTTTCTTAAAGTCAGGCTTCTGTGGTAAGATATGACAAGGGAGACATTTTCAGAGTGTTCTGCACACTTAAAGTGAGCAGAAGAAGGATATACAAGAAACAGGAAACCCTAAATTTTGGATCAATATAATGACACAAAAGTGATTTCACATGCATTTCTTTAGTAGTTCCAGGAATGTTCTGCTATTTATAGGGTGGAGTTGTAATTACTGTCCATTAGCTTGAAGATCCTTACCTTGACCTATCACTGGTTTAATGGGGCTAGTTTGATCATATCCTCCATTCATCATTGCTAATCTTCTTTGTTCTTCAAGTAGGTGACAGAGTTTTACAGTAGTATTTCTCTCTTTATAATGCATTTACCTGCTTTTATGTTTATCACCCTGAGCATACTAAGATCCCTTTTGAAGGAAAAAAGGCTTACTCATTTTGTATCCCCAGTACCTAACAGGGGATATATGAGAAGTAGCTCCATAAATGCCTGTATAATAAGATAATGTATTGATACAAATACAAATTGTGTGTGTATATGAAAGACAGAGCAAGAGCAAATATACACATACACATAAGACACATTCATATGCACTTATAATGGTACATACAAATACATTTCTAACAGGACGTCAAAATACAGAACTTTGTGATTCAATTGTAGCTGAGTCTTAAGACAATAGCTGACAACCTCCTTAAGCTAGACCACCTTAGTAAGGCATTCGAAAATAACTTATAATTTTCTGATCATGGCCCCTTATAACCACATTAAAGCTATTATGGAACTAAATCAGGAGTACAAGGAGGGTGAAATTAAGGAATGTTTTATATTGGAGAGAGTTGTAAGAGTTTTGCCTTCATAGCCCACCTTCATTGGGAAAGGTGAAGAGAACTTCCCCTTCATCTCACACATTGTGAGGGGACTTTCAAGGAGATCACTTGGAGAATGTGATATGCATTGCCTGAATTTTGAGCATGCACTGGATGGATGTCTGACTCATGATGAGATGCTGGCCGATGAGCTACATGGCCCCAGAGCAGAGGCTTACATGCGTGGAATAATTGCATCTCCGCCAAGGACAGATCTGTGGATTGTCAGCCCAGGCTTGTTTTAAACAATACTCTCCAGGCAGGTATCCTGTACAGGGCAAGGAGATCTCAGCAAAAATTGGCTCAAGAGTAGGGGGGTCTTATCATGTCAGCCAAAGGAGCAGGGCCATCCATATCAAGAGCACAGAAGTTAGAAATGCCCAAGAGAAATCTCAGGAAGTCCACCAACAAGGACAAGGTTCAGTCGAAACATCAATCATGGCAAAAGACATCCAGTGAAATTTAAGGGTTTCAGTCAAGTAAAATCTGTGCTTGCCGGGCTTCAACCAGGAAAAGTCAGAGGCATCCAGAGACTAGGCAAGTAGGAACAGGAACAGTAGACAGGGACTCAGAGGAGAAACTTCCCATGCCCTGTTTCTCACTTGCAGGAGTTCAATCTGAAACAAGTCTTAGCTCAGGACAGGGAGAAATTTGAACTTGCAATGAAGTTCAGAGTTTCAATAATTACACTGAACTCAATACATCAATTACTAAATTAGGACATTTTTGTATTTATTTATTTGCTTGCTTGCTTGCAACTGAAGTGACCAGAAGCTCTAGTTTTCCAAGAGACCCCTCAAATCATGGAACCACTCCAAAATTTTAACAAGAGAAGGGAAAGAAACAATTCCCTAGAATAGATTTAGGGGAGAAATATTCTGATGGCAGCCTGTGAGTCTTGATTGTTCAGTGGAAACTTTACACATATGATTGCCGCTCACTTTAGGGGGAAATGCATTTCTGTGTAGTAGCAGAACTTTGGAAGTTTGCTTAAATTATTTCTCCTCCAAGAAGCTTGACACAATTAAGTTGAATCTAGCCATGAGTTTTTTTTACAGACAAACCACTCTTGTGCTGGTATATGCATGTTTATAAGTTTCTTGAGCATTATTATCATCATCCATGGAATCTACATGTGTGTTCATTTTATTAATAAATCAATGTAATTTATTTTAAAAATTAATTTAATTAACAATTAAGGTTCTTCGAGAAAAAGCATATTTTCTAACCAAAACCTTGGTCCTCCTGATACTCAATAAGTGATGGCTTTAGAGGATTACAAGGTGCTCAGGACAGGGAAGATTTTGTAGAAAAAATATTCAAGCTGAAACATTGTTAAATAACCACTTTCCTAAATTCTGAGCACAAATTTCCTTATCACTGCTTATCATCCCATGCCGTTTTCCTCATTCACACATTATC
The DNA here is from genome assembly GCA_008750895.1 of Mirza zaza. Classification (NCBI taxonomy): domain Eukaryota; kingdom Metazoa; phylum Chordata; class Mammalia; order Primates; family Cheirogaleidae; genus Mirza; species Mirza zaza. Next base: position 108,647 of record VSMD01118623.1, on the reverse strand, counting down.
ATTTAATGAAATAAACTTATAACATTTGAGAGATTAACAAAGTTGGTAATTTCAAATTTTAAAAATATGATTTTATGACACATTTTGATTTCTTTTAAAATGATCATGTGTATATGCAAAAGAAAACAAAAATTTTGCTTTGAGTTATTTTTCAAAGTGTTTTTTCATAAAGAAACTGATTGCTTTGCTTATAGCCTTAGCACTGAGAGCCACAGATCTTCCCTGGGGAAATAATTCTAGTATAAATTTACTTTTAGACACGTTTCTAGTGTTCCGTCTTTTAATTTAATCTTTCCATTATCTGCCCTGTTGTAACAATGCAATTCAAGCTTCCTCCTGTGTTTTTATATCACTTGAATTAACCTTACAAATTACTTCATGAAATTTTTCATCTATACAAACCTCCTCTAGCTCACCTCTATCAAGGCCACTGACTTCCCACTTCCAACTAATGTGCAAAACTAAAAATAAACATTTACACGGAAAAAAAATAGAAATATAGCTTAACCACAGAATTTCCAACCTAAATGAATAGGTAAAATATCCTTGGAAAAAGATTATTGTGTTATTAGAAGACTCACTCTACTTCTTAGGGGTTCAGGCTCTGAGTAATATGAGACAGTTCTTACATATCTGGTAGATTTATACTTTCCAAATATTTTTTTCAAGTGTCCATAGATGATATTTAATTTCTTTGAGTTAAAAAAAACAGAGCCATAATAATTTTTTAGTCTCTATATATAACCCTATTGTTATTCTTGGTTGTTTAAAAATGATATAAAATTGTGAGAGAAAATTTATATATGCTTTTGCTTTCTTTTATAAATTCAGATAATAGCACAATGCTTGGTGTATATAGTGTTGCATTTTTAATGAATTCTTTAAGGAATTCAAGGAAAATAAAAATTTAATAAAGTTAAGAGCTCCCCAACCCCAACACAAAAAAATAATCACCATTGCATTTTGGAGAATTACTCTCTCAGCATCATTCCATGTATTTATTTATATGATGTATATATTTTATATCACATGTAAAAGTGAAATTTTTTAAACTGTAAATATATGTATACTATTTACAAAGTTTTGTTTAAGTGGTTTCACATTGCACATGTAAACCATTTTTCACCCAACAAGATATGAGGTCCACATCTTTTATATTTATGAAACAGGATTGGTCCTAGGCAAAATTGTAAAGTAGATAAAGTTCTATTTAACTTTTCAGTCTCTTTTCCTTCTTTCTCAATTTCCACATCAGTGTAAACCTACTGTCAGAACAGGATCTAATGTAGGCACTGTTTTGTTGCTATTTTAAAAAAAACTTATGCCAATATTCTTTACATCATAAATAATAAAATCCCTCATTTTCTTGGGTCTTCTGTACTTCTCACAACCCACCTTTTTTGGACTTCAAAGTACATGTAATTGATGTTTCTTACCAATTAGTCTTTAGGGATGAGAATATAAATTTGTTTGAACAGATGAACTTTATAAGAGAATGCCATTTTTAAAATCAGCTGCACAGTCATTAAAAGCAAAGAGACTGTACATAGGTCATCTATATCTTGGTTGAATAAAGTTATTGTATCTTATGTGACCTTGGCACTTCAGATTTTCAGGCTTATATAATTATAGCATGAAAGTCTCAAATTACCACTGCTTGCTTTATTGAAGGAATGTCAGAAAGAGTAGGCAGCCTCCCCCTGTTATCAGGATACTCCTGATACGCACACAATTACTGCACAACTATTACCCTGCATGGTGGCTCTGTTTGGGTGCCTTTCTCCCTTCACCACAGCTTTTGATGGCCTTAGTTATAGTGCCTTAGTTATCTTTGTTTCTCAGCACCTAACACAATGCCAGACTCATGGTACATACCAAAAATATTTTCATAAAATGGATGAAGTTATCTCCCATAAGGTAGTTGTATAAGGCTAGTTGTCTCCAGTGAAATGCTTATTATCTCTCATTATCTTAAATCTGAATTTCTGTGGAAAATATGCTACTATACAGTACCTTTCATTGACAACAAAGATATGCTCCTTTTGGCAAACAGATAACATGACAAGCTAGGTAGAATTTCTGCCATCATTTGAGAGATGATAAATATTCACAGAAAGAGGAAACAAGTAATCAAGTAACAGAGGCAAATATGCCATGATTAAAGTGAAAGAAGGTGACCTCAGGGAAAACATGAGCCCTCAAAGAGAGGAAATTGATCTTTTCTGTATGGAAGCTGAAAAATCAAAGGGAACTACAAAAAGCTAGATGATTCAAGACCATGGCAATCCTGAAATAATCAAGATAGAAATTCTGCTATAGGAAAAAAAAGTTCAGCATTGATTCTTCTGAACCTTATTTAGAGTCGGTGGGACTGATTCAGATAAGGTACCTGTAGCATTGGTATAGCAGAAATTTATCTATAACTAAAACATTTTCATAAAAATGAAGAGTAGAGGATTAGTGCTAAGAAATGCAAAATAAAAAGTTTGAACGACCAGTTCTTATTTTTTGAGATTCACTAGGAAAAGCTTTCTTTTATTTTTCTTTTCCCCTTAGATGTACTATTAGCTATGCCAATCCACATGGCTCGACAGGCCCCAAACCAGAAAAAAAATTAGATGAGCCTAATGAAAAGAAACTAGGTAAATCATTGTATGTTTTAAATGGCACCCATACCACTGGGAATGTACTTATTCAAAATTCTCTGCCCTCTGCCAAGAAATGCATCATGGTGTGAATAATGAAAATGAATAATGCAAAGCAAAATGCAGTACACAATTTGCACGTCAGTCACAGTTTTCCTCCTCAGAATGATAGACTTTGGAAATTACAAACAAGGCTGTTTAAAATCCAGACCAACAGGAGCATTAAATTGGAATAGAGGCCAACTGGATGTGAGAGCCCATCAGTAATGATGCTGTGTCTAGTCATCTATAGAGAAATGATAATGGAGACCCATAATAAATGGTAGGTAACACACCTGACAAGTGATTGGTTTGGAAAATATACATGACAGATAGCAGGAAGAGTTCTTGGTTCACCGCAGGACAACACATTTTGGAAGTCCTATAAGCCTAGCATTTCAAGTTAGCATTTTCAAAGGGTTTGGAACTAAAAAGTGGAAGAGATTTTTCATGATGAGCAAGACTTTTCCGGATCTGTGGTCTCCTTCATTATAATTTGGTCAACTACTTAAGCAAGGTCGTGCTCCTAACTTTCTTTTTATGGTCAGGTGGGGAAAGGGCTTTGATAGCAGAACTTATTTTAATCTTAGTGAGAGAGCCAGAAAATAGCTCAAAAGCTTTGCAAGAAAAGACGGAGGTTAAGGCCTTCTCTGAACAAAAAGAAAAATCCAAAATCTATTTTCCACAATTAATTACTTCCCTACATGTTCTTTCAAACATGCACTTTATGCAATAAAGAACATTGCACATCTGCTCTTAAGAGAAATGACTTTAATTGCTAAGCTGCTAATGGGGCGTTTTCTCCCGTAGAATTTCTACCCATCTGCACACTCTGATTACCACATCCTCATCAGATCTTGTCTACTTCAACCTTTTTTTCCTAAATGATCATCATTAATCCCATCTATGGTATCTCTAAATATGGGAAATGAGTCTGGAGTAATAATGATGTCTGATTGTGTTGCCACTTTTTATGGGGAAAAAAAAAGATTGAAGTTTCAAACTATCCCCCTCCCCACCAAAAACAAACCAAAAAACTTTCCAAGCTGGGTAGACTAATCCTAGAACCCAACGAGGAAAAAAAAAGGTCAACTGACAACTTGAAATTACAAAGACAAGTTTAGATAGAGATACCTGCTGGAGAATTCTGGACTCCTATAAGAGGGGATTAAACTATTTCTAGAATGTAAGAAACTTTTCTGTAACTTGTGGCAGAGAACTACACAAATAACACACTCAGGGGAATCTTCTCACTTCTTTTGGAACAGAAATGAGTCAAGGGAAAATAAACACCATTTTTAAATTCAGTGTACCCTTGTCTGCCCTAACCTTTAAGCATCATGAATGAGTTTGATTCAACTGATATTTGTAAAAGCCACAAACAAAGAGAAGCAAAAAATAAAACTTTTATCTGCTTCTCTTCAACATATACCTTTGTTTTTATGGCAACTGTTAAAAGTGAGAGTATTTTAGGTGGAAAAAAAAAAAACCCTGATCATGTGTAATTTTCACCTATACTAATATAATTTTCTCTATAAGAAAAATAATACAGTTAAAGGTAAAAATAATTCAAATCATACATCAGTTAGGATCAGGTAGGATTTAGTAGAAAAAACAGAAGCAGCTGTAAGAATTTGAGGAACTGTTTTAATATAAAAATTAGAGACTATACACTGTTGGAAGAGCTAGAGGAACAAAAATCAGTGAAGCCACTGCCACTAAGCTCAGCTGCCTGCAGCACCAGAGCAGCTGATCCTTACCAGTTCACCTGGAAGCTTCTGTGGACTTGACCTCTATCCTGCACCTGTGAGGCTCCTGGCAACTGTCGGCCGAGAATAATTTCTCCTTCTCTACTACATTCACAGTCTAGTAAGAGTCTGTCTCCTTGGCAGACTCTAAACCAAAATCTTGGGGAAAGAGATTCCAGTAAGTGGAGGTAGAGATTCTTCCCCCTGCAGTCCAGAAAAGAAAATGGAAGAGTTTGGCAATAAGTATTTATTGTGCAAATGTACAATGGATGAATAAACTAATGAACAAATTCTTTTCTTGGCAGTTTAACCACTTCGGTACGAGCATTGACTACAGTCAACAGCCACAGATGAATGCGCACAGCAACTTTAGCCGACAGCCGTGATAGGACTTTTCTAATTTTTCATTTATCAAAATAAAATCGTGAACATTTAAAAATAACATTATGAAAACATATGTATATGTTACCTATTCTGATTTACATTACAAGTAAAGCTGCCTGTAAAGTAAAACAAGCTTTCAGTGCTTTCAAGCTTTCCTCATCACACAAGAGCAAAACGAATTCGTCATCGATGCACAGCACACACTATCGTGCAGACTATGAGTGCCGGCTGTGGGCAAGGTTTCTGGCCGGTAAGCGCCATACCGAAGTGGTTAAAGCATTTCCAAGATACATGGAGAGTAAATTATAAGTAGAATGAGAGGAAAAGGAGTTGTGTTATTTGAACGTTTAAGGGCTGTGCGTTAATATAGATTGAACAATTTTACTTCACGAAAGGGCTCCAATTACTGTGAGCTCAGACTGGTTATGTCTTTAGCTTGGTTCCAGTTTTATCCTCTATATTGGCCACCTCATGTCTGATCATACAGCCTTTCTGAAAATTCTGTAGTGATATTGACTAGTTTTTCTACTTAATAAATTGAAGTCACATCCAGTTTTGCCTCCCAAAGATTGCTCTACCTAGTCATCTTGATTGAAATTTTGGGTTTCTAATTTTTTCAGTCAGGATTTCTAGACAGCCTTTGGTCTATTCTTGGAGAGGGCTAATTGCATCCCAGAAATGATTCTTAGCAATTTAACTCTCAAAGAGCAGCCTGATTCTCCTTACTTCTGTGATTATTGCTTTACGTGCACCAATAACTTGAAGAAGCATTCTGTTGACATGTTCTGCAACATTCCTAATGTTTCCACAATTTCACTGGTTTCTCGAGTCAGCAATTATGCTCTTAAAACATAAGCAACTGATCCATAGACCAAAAAAAAAAAATTCTAGTTTTTAAATTAAAGGTAATAAAATTTCTGGAACTGTGATTAAAGTGTCCTGCCACCAACAAAAAGTGAGAGTTCTGAAATATTACTAGTGTCAATTAATTTTTTAGAGCAAGGAAATATCTTTGTTTTAATACTATAATATTTCCATGAAAACCCCACTGTATATTTTACTGCTGTGTAAATTTCAGCTAATACGGTGCTTAGGATAAAATATGAATGTATCATAATAATTAATTTAAATTACCTCTGATAGATACTGGATGTTTCTTTTTGAAAATATAACCACTAATTAGATAATCAAATGACAATATTGTCTGCAGGGGTATAGCGTCATGCTAAGCATGCCCAAGGACAGCCTGATATTGTTTGGTTGGGAGCTTATGGAGGTCATAATGTCACTCCACATCACTGGTTGTCCTTTTTCTGGCTAAAAATCACATCAAAATTCATGAACACATGGCAGTTCAGCGGGAATTGTGTTCAAGTGCTCTGAACAGCAGCCTGAAAGTTCACAAAGTGCAAAGTTCTGTGGAATTGTTTCTCATCAGCCACATAATTCTTTTCACTAGCTCCTTTATTCCTCCTTTCATTCAGTACATGGTAGGAACTGAGGTCCAGAGGGGATGTGTGAAATACAGAATCAGACATGGATGAAAAATTTAGTGTTTATTATTTTCTTTAAAAACCCGCATTTATTTTTATGAATATTCTTTAAAAAGGACCAGCAATTTTTGTAAAGATGAGAAAGAAAGGCATCTGGGAGCTACTCATTTGAAAAATGCAGCCGGTTATGTGCATTTATGACGTACATAAATTTCTGCCTACATTTACTTCTCACCATTTGGTTCAGCTCTTTTATTGAGAGCATGCTCTTCAGAAGGCCTCTGCTAAAGGGTCCTCACAGCCACGGAAGCACGAATTGCTAGGAATTGAGATCTCTGAGGAAATGGGATTTAAAACAGATGATTTTAATAGATTAATGAGGACATTGGCCAGTGCTCCAAGATATGAAGCTTGGGTGGATCCCAGAGTGAAGGCAGCCTGAGAACTATGACCACCCAGGTGAGCTGATTTAAAGGAAGAATGGAAGGAAAACAGGGCTGAAGGAAAAGGTTCAATTCTCATTTCTACCTAGGGCCACCCCTGAGCAAAGAAAATATTGAAAAACTAGGTAAGTTGAGAAAAGAAAAATGGAACAAAAAGAGTTGAATGTGACAAAGAAAAAGATGTAAGAACAAACCTTTGCACGAAACACTGTGCCCCATTTTCAAGAGCCTCTAATTTAGCCATATCATGCTTGCAGATGTCAATGTGGATTCAATGCTTGTTCCTCTAGCAAGATTTCATGGTACACTGCTTAATAAAAACCTCATTATCCATTAGGTACTGTTATCTAATAATAATAAAGTAAATGGCATTATTTATAGTGAGTACATTTTGATGTATATTTAGAGGCAGAAAATATTTGATCATGAACATATATCTATGCCATCTAGATGTACATATTTACATCTAGAGCAAGATACACACACATATATATATCTCAAGTGGGCATTGTCATTGATTAACTAGTTAAAATGTAATTACATTTTATGATTGCTAATTAATTATATTGACCGATATCTCATTAGTGGTTCCAAGCACAGTAAGCCGGAAGGGGTATGGGCACGGTGCTCTTTTAGGGAGCTGGAGGAGAGGGAGGGCATGGTGTGGGCATTAAACTGCTAAACATCAAAACCTTTCCCAGACAGAAAAGTTGATCAGCATCTCCAATAAGGCAGCTCTGGTGACCTTAGAGCAAAGGGCTTTGCAGCAGAAAGAGTCAAGCCCATCTGGGCTTGATTGGAACACAGAGTAGACTTTTATTATTCTCCATGAATCCTCTTCTTGATAATTCCAAATTTACAAATGGCATACTTCTAAAATGAATCTCACTGCTTTCAGAGGAGGACCCGATCTTATAGGAGTTATGCAGCTGAGGCTCACCCTGTTTTCAGTATTATGATGATTTGTGTTCCTGTCATTAGAAACAGAAAGAACAGCAGTTCTGGAAATGGAATTACTCATCTCTCTTTCATCAGCATGTAGCTTCTGAAGCTGAGAACAGGAAGTGTGAATATGAAAGGTCCCAGTCTGTGATGAACCTTCAAAAGTCTATTGATTGTCCTAGCTTCCCAGGTAGGGATACCTAGTTACTCTGTAGCTAAATCTGGATATTATTTTAAATTAGCTGGAAAATGCTCAAGGTTCTTGGGGGTTACTATATGTAAATATAAACAAACACATTATGTAATATGGACTGGGTTCCTCCCATAAAATTATTTTAATATGTGTCTTTATGAAATCTAATGTGAAAAGAACTCTTTTAGGTAGAGTTAAAAAGAGTCATATTAATTGGATGGACCCAATGTGAACATAAAGTCCTTATCGTGGTGCCCTAACTAGGTAAGTAAGCAAAGCTTTTAAAAATAGCACCCAAACTAGGACAGCCTGTGCTGGCTTGGTTGGCATCCTGTAAACTCTTGTGGCTTATCCTGGGTTCTCTTCCACTGTCAAGACTCTCACACTGACCCTGCTTAGTTATGGCTCTGCAGGGTCTGAGCTCGGCCCTGTTCAGCTTCTCTGGCCAGGCTTGGGGTCGGTCCTCTAACCATCTCCTATTAGGCAATCATGGTCCATTTCCAAGGTTTGGCCAGGTTATTCTCAACTCTGTGCTAAGAATAAGCTCTTCTTATTCACATGGATACTAGAACATAAATTTCATTTTTGCCAATCGATTTTCAAGGACAGCATTGTTTTCATATCTTATCACACTGGCATTACTTTTCTTTTAATATTCAACGTAATCATACTGTTGACTTTTTAGGGACTTGGCAAATCCAAAGAAATCATCAAGGCTCACCTGTCCTTAATTTACTTACAAGTTTGACTGATAGAATTATTATGCTTTTGCACTAAATAAATCATACCTGGCAATATCAAAGTACATTTTAATTAGACTAAGCATAATATTGATTTAGATACTCTACTCTAAACAAGTCCTAATTTTTCGCCTTCTATTCTCGTCAGCATCTCAATTGTTTTGCTAGACTCACTTCCAGCACAATAGATTGCTTTGTAGTCAGGGAAAAAAGACTTTCCAGTGTATTTATTGCCATCTAAATATCCCTTTTGTGGTTTTAAAAATTGCATTCAAACAGTAAGAAAATAATGATATCTCTTCTAATTGGCTTCAGGTGCATCATTTATTTTAACTTGAACTTCCCTGCATTGAACACAGTAATCAGGTATAAAAAAAAAAACAAAAAAAAGAGTGTGAAATTATTATTCTGGTGGCTTCTTTTATTTTTTATGCCCTTTTTAAGAATAGTTCATTTTGAATAATGCAGAAACACCCAGTGGAAGTAGTTTGAAGCCAGACTCCTTTATCTCAAGGAAATCACAGACTAGAATGTTTACTTGTAGGATTGGATCCTTGGGTCACTGCCAGAATTCATCTGTTATCCCCTCCCAAGCAGCAGACTTTAGTTAAAGGACTTCTCTATAATTATGAGCCAATTTAGGAGACTGAGACTCAAAGTGCTTGGCAAATGTTTAACCCAAACTACATGTCTTCCCCACTGCAGACAGAAGCACAGGGACTTTGTACATCATTTTCTTATCCAGTGCTTTTTTTTCTATCATAGGGCTGGATGTAACCAAACTCACTCTTTCAGGCTTAGACCACCTATCCCAGGTACAGATGAGGACAGTGATTTTTCACTTCTGTATAATAATCTCTTCTTTACTCCTTACTTTTCCAAACACAAAGAAAACATCAACCCTCTTATTTCTGTTACAGATAATGCTACTGTGAAACTAAATGATATTCTGTTTTTACATGACTTCAGAAATATCTCCCCATATGTAAGAGGTATTATAAAAATAATACTTGAATTTTTGGTAAATGTGATAAAATTACATGTATAAAAATTTGAAAGGCAAGTTCTCATAGCAACATTAGGTTGAAGACATGTTTTCTTACTAAAGTCTCTTTTTAGGACACTAATTTGTGTTGAAAACCCTATATATTTGTGACATGGGTGAGTTCACATTGCAAAGGAAACTTATACCAATCATGCTTGCTGGACTTGCTTGGTTTGATGTTAAGGAAAATTCACACAGAATCAAACTGAATTCATTTTGGTGTACTAGTTTGAATTGTTTACTGAACCAGTTGATCCCATTAGGTCTCCAACCTTTAGTGAGATTCTCAGGGAGAGCTTTGTTGTCTCTGTGGACTTCCACGTATGACATAGTGCCCCATTTGACAAAATGTATAACCTAGGTCTGCTTTGAAAGTAAAGTAGGACACATAATGATGAATGAGACACAGTCCCTGTCTTAAGGACCTTATAGTCTAGAAAGAAAATAAGGTATAAACTCCAGTAATTTTAATATGGGACAATAGAGTCCCTTTGAAAATATAAAATTTTACCACAATAGCATATGGGATAAAAATCTAAATTCCTTAGAAAAGAATATAACACCCTTTATGATATTGGTTTTTTCCTACCTTTCTAAACTTACTTTTAACAGCTCTTTGCTTTATTCTACATCTAATACTGAGAGAAGTAATTTTTAGAGTTCTCTTAATAATTTGTGCTTCTCTCTAACATAATGTTTGTGACATAATTGAGTAATTCTATTTGAACAAATAAATGACCAATGTTTATAGAAGTGATCACTTCCAGATTTCATGAGCTGTGAAAGGTTAAGGGAGAGCATGGTGTTTGGGCAATAAAGAATGAGTAGAATTTGATAGAGATAGGACTCAGAGTGTTCAAGGAATACAGGCTGTAAATGTCAGATGCAAAAGGTAGTCCATGTTTGGTTTCCACAGTAGAAGAATGAAGGCCAGACTAGGAAGGTAGACTAGAATTAGATTATTTATTCTAAAATGCTATAAAACATCATAATTGGTATATCTGCAGTATAAGATTACTATTACTGTTTAAATGCAAAAAATTGAAAGCTTAGCCAGAGATTTTGAAAGATTAGATTTTCTTGTATTCTAAAAGAAATGTATTCACAAAAAGCACTATTCAGTATAAGAAAATAGAGTTTATAATTGGAAAAGTTGGTCAGGGAATTGCAGCAGCAGGACTAGACATGGCTTTATTTGTGAATTTTCCCCTGGATGTTTCATGAACTCATTGTGTTCCTTTCCTACCAATATAATTTGCAATTGTTTCAAGGGCAGAGCCCTTAAGTTTCCCATAATACCCAGCCCAATATAGCCACAATGGAAGGGTTTGCATAGCACAGAAAACATCAGCTTTCAAGGAGGGCATAAAATCTATGGCCACTAACATCAGAGTGAAAGGATAAATGAAGTAGGATAAAGATACACCCAACTTCTCATTTTTTAAATTTCTTATTCATGGCTTCTTCCCAAAAGATAGGATAGAACTGAATGTGGCAAGATTGTTCTGGAGTGAAGTGTGACTAGATTAGAGGACTAACCTGATTTGGAGAAAGTTGATATTTCTGTCCTTCCAAACTCCTGATACCCTCAGACAAAGTATCATCAACTGGAAATCGATTTTCAAAAGTTGTGGAAAAAACAGCCAAGTATACTAAATCTAACTTTGTTGTCCTACCACTACCTTTTCTCATTTTGTAAAAAAATTTCTTCTGTCTTCCTATTGGCTCTTATGTGCCCATGTTCCGTCTGGTTGTTGAAAATTCTCCTATTCAATCCATTCCTATTTTTCCATCCCAAATTGTTGATAGGTGTTTCTTCAATAAAAAATGTTCTACCCTGATTAAAGAGATGGATACTGATGTTAAGTGATTATAATTCTTTCCAGAAGACTTTTTATTATAAAAGACCAGACTTCAGTGAATTCTTATGGAGGACATAAGAGAACAGCCAGAACAGATTTTCAATGCTAGCTCTGATGATATTTCTCGTTGTGTAGTATTCTGTTCTTGTATTTTATCTTTGGGGCTTTAGCAAGATATTGTGAATATTAGAGATTATATACATGTATGTATAAAATTTGTCACAGGTATGTGATAGGTGCTCGGTAAATGATAACTATCGTTATTACCCTGAGTCCCAACATTATGGTTATCCATTATAAAAGAGGCTGTATAATGCAGTGATTATGAGTTGAACTTTGGGGCTAGACTACCTAAGTTCATATTCAAAGGTTACTACTTAATAGCTATATGATCCTATAAAAGCTTTTTAATTTCTCTCTTTTCTAATTAATAAGAAAGAGAAAATAGTAGTACCTACCCTTTAACTCATGTTAGGAAAAATTAAAGTAGCTTTCCTGAAGTTAGCAAGACATTTTTAGGTGAGTGCAATAATGTGCTAGAGGTTAAGCATGGCCCAATACCACTGACATATATTTGTCAATGTAGACAGCCCCATTCACCTTCCTCTCCTTACTAATACTTTAATGGAGCAGCTGGTGAAAAAATGGAGATCAGCTCTGTTGTATCCACCTCTTTGTAATTATCTTTTTTCTTTCCATTCTCCACCAGCCTGGAAAAGACAGGAAACCAAGTGGTCCTGAATTGAGGAGGATACACTTTGAGCTATTATCATCTTGACTCTCTTTCTTTCTGCCTTTCTCTACAATAAATAAGTTATGGACTTTGTTTTTAGGGTTTGATTTTTATCATCCTAGGGTTTTTTCAAGAGTATTATTTTGATAGCATCCTAAGGTTGCAGGATCTTACTAGACCCTGAGAAAGAGAAAAACTTTTTATAATGGCTGAGGTCACGGGTTCATCAAACAATTGATTCTCGGTTGAACTATGTGACATGATTGCTATTCTTCAGGTGGATTTTTGCACTCTAGCATCTTCCCCTAAAATTACATATAACTTCACATTGAATTACTTGATATACTCACTGATTTGTTATTAGTATTTATGGCCTATTCTGTTAATATTATTAAACATAAATATTTCTTATTAGTAAATTATTATTAGAATGGGTTTACTGAGATATAATTGATATACAACAAACTGCATATATATAAATCATCTAATTTGATAAGCTTTGGCATATGTATACACTCATGAAATCATAACCATAATCAAAATAATATCTATTACCTCCCCAAAGTATTTGTATGTCTTTTTGTGATTATTCCCTTCCCTTCCTTCCCCTTGTCCTCTCTTCGTTGTGCTCAGGTAATCACTGACCTGCTGTCTACAATGATAGATTAGTTTGAATTTCCTATGACTGGAATCATATAATATGTATTTTGTCTGGCTTATTAAACTCATCATAATTATTTTAAGATTCATTCAGCTTGTTGTCTACGTAAATAATTCAGTTCGTTTTTTTGCCAAGTAGTTTTCATGATATGAAGATGTTATTTGTTTATTCTTTTACCTGTTGATGGATATTTGGGTTGTTTCCAGTTAGAGGATATTACAAAAACGCTGTTGTGTGTACAATTCTTTGTAAGAACATATGCTTTCTTTTCTCTTGGGTAAATACCTAGAACTAAATGACTGATTCATATGGTAGGTATATGCTTAAATATGTTAGGAAACTACTAGCTATTTTTCAGAATGGCTATACAATTTTTCATTCCCACTAGCAATGAATGAAAGTTCCAATTGTCCCACTTCTCACCAACTCGCTAAGGTTAGTTCTTTTAATTTTCGCCAATGTAATTTGTGTGCAGTGGTATCTCCTGTTGGTTTTAAATCACATTTTCCTTATGACTAATAATGAACATCTATTCATGCACAGTATAGTGTCTGTTCAAGTAGTTGTAATTTTATTTCTGAGTTTTGAGAATCATTTATATAGGATGGATATGAGTTCTTTATAAGACATATGATCTGCAAACATTTTTTTCTCCCTGTATTTGACTTGTCTTTTTATAAGAAAAGAATTTTCTAATTTTGATAGACTAATTTTTTTAATGAATTGTACTTTTGGCATTTTACCTAATAAATTTTTGCCTAACCTAAAATATAAAAGACTTTTAAGTTTCCATCTACAAATTTTATAGTTTAGTTTCAGGTTTTGCCTTTAGTTCTATGAACCATATAGTTCAAGGCATAGATCAAAGTTCATTTTTCTACATATCACTATCCATGATAGAACCACTATGGTTCTATCATGGCTTTTGAAAAGACTGTCCTTTCTACACTAAATGCTTTTGCACCTTTGTTGAGAATCAGTTTGTTCTATGTGTGTGAAGCTATTTCTGGACACTTTATTATATACCATCTATCTGCATGTATGTGTGCCTGTGTTTGTCTCTATGCAAATACCAAACCGTTTTATCATTATAACTTTATACTAGTTCTTGAAATTAAGTTCTCCAACTTTGTTCTTCTTTTCTAGTCATTTCAGTTATTCTAGGTCCTTCTCATTTCAGAATCAACTTGTCAAATTCTATTTTTTAAAAAGCCTGCTGAAAATTTAATTGGGGTTGCACTCAATCTATAGATCAATTTGTGGAGAAGTGACATCTTAATATTGAAGCTTCAGACTATGAATACAAAATGTCTCCATTTATTAAGGTCTTCTTTATTTTTTCTGGATCTGGAAGTTCAAACAATTTCATCAGGGCTCTTTCTCAATCTCAGTTCTGTTTACATCTGCATGGTTTTATTAGACTTGAAGGTTGTGATTAAAATGTAGACACTTTAGCTGCCATCAGCTTAAGTCTTACATCTTTCTAACATGATAAAACCAATGAAGACAGAAAAAAAATGTAATGTACTAACCTTAGAACAGAATTCTGATTTACCCCTTTTGAGTCATCTGTCTAATCTGGATCAATTGCTGTGCTGGGGAGCCAGGCTTCTTCCCCAAGATAATCTCTCCCTCCATCCACCAAAATGTTGATGTCCCCCAGGGCTCATTAATGGCTCTGTTCTCATTCTACTCACAATCCTATGGCATCAATATTGACCACTCTCAAATTTGATGCCATGGCCCAGTCCACTCTTCCTTATCACAGGCCCATAATCCCTACTTTCAATTAAGCATGTCTTCCTGAATGTCTTACAGGCTAATCAAACTTAACATGCTCAGAATATACATTCCATCTTCTTTTCCAAAACTGACTTCTCCTCTGTTCCCTTAAATTGGATCCTGTCATTACCCAGCTTACAAACGTTCAAAGTTTTCTCATTGTCATTGGAATGAAATACAAACTCATTTTTGGCTTCAGGACTGCATAATCTAGAGCCTGCATATATCCCTAGCTTCATCATGTTCTATCTTCTTTTCTCTGTCTATACTTTAAGCATCCTCAAATAAACTCTATTTCTGGACCAAAGCATCTGTCTTGCCTCTAAGCTTTTATCTTTGCTGTTTCCTTTGTCTTGATCCCTCTTTCACTGCCTCTTCACAGGGCTGAGTCCTGCTTCTCACTCAGGTTTTAGCTCCACTATCCCCTTCCCAAATAAGTCTTTACCCCTACTTTCTCAACTAAATAATATCCCCTTAACTTTCTTATCATCCTGTTTATTTTTAATTGCTCTTGTCACTATAAATATCTTGTTATGTATTTACTTCATTATATGCTATTTCCTTTCTCTGGGATGTAAGCTCCTAGAGACAGAGACTACCTGGGCAGTTCAGTGCTAGATCGCAACACTTAGCACAGTGTCTACCCCATGCAGGCACTTGATAAATATTTGTTGCATAACTAAATGTATGAATGGGAAAATACCACTGCTATCCACTCAGTAATTATAGACTCATATCTTTTCCCTACTCCATATCTGATTTTGTCACTAATTGTCTAAATCATAAATTCTATAATAATTCTTTAATGTATTCTACCCATCTTCACTCTTGTCTGCACTATTTCTACCTTAATTCAGATCTTCTCTAATGTGGCTTAATTCAAGAATCTGCTAATTGATTTCTCTGATGCCATTTTCAACTCCCTGAAGTTCATCCTTGCATGGTGCAAAATGGATTAAGCTCTTTCCTACTTAGATTCATTCAATGTGTCTGAATTTCTTATAGGTTCAAATCCAATTTTAGCACCATGATATACTGTTTGCCATCATGAACAGGCCCCTGGCTATATTTTCTTGCTGGGCCTTCCCAGCCACCTGGAACTCCCCACTTAATTGATATGTAACTGTTTGAAGACTGAAACCCAAAAAAGTTTCTTACGTCTCTTATCTCTTTTTTGTGCAGTATTATCTTTCTCGATTGCCCTTGTCACCTATTCTATATGGGGGATTGGGGGGAGACTATCCCATCATGAAGACTTGTACATATACACACCATCAGGCACTAAAACCTATTACTATAGTATAAACTCAGCTTTGGGGTTCAATAGCCTTGGTTTAGTCACAGTTCTAGAAAGTTAGGCAGCACTCATTTAAGGTCTATACACTCTCTGTACCTCAATTTCCTCTTTTGTAAATGTGAAAAAATAACACAAGCTTCAAGAGGTAATAGTAAGCATTATGTTAGTTATTGTTGTTAAATGTGACTCCTTCCTCCTGTGTGTCCCCTCCACATCTTCTTTCATGGCATCCTCAGGATCCCATCAGATTATTTGCTCAACCTGCAAGACAATAAATGTTTCAAAGACAGGACTATATCTCATCATGAAGACATGCTTTCTTAGCATTTGTCAAAATTGTGGATTTATGAATGAAATTGCTAACCAAATCTAACGGGTTTGATATAGAAAGAAGCCTTTCCTTTCCCCTCAAAATATTGTCTAAACTTCTCACTTATTCCAAATAATTCAAATTACCCTATCTGTCCAGAAATAAAGTCCAAAGAATCCATCTTTTTGTAATGTAGTAATAGTTAGTATGCTTTCACTCTGCAAATTGCCCCTGGGACTGTTTAATCCATGGGATTCAAATGTATAAGACCTCATACACATGCTTGTTTAATGAATAAATTTGACATGTAAAGGAGAATGACTAGAGGGAGGGGAGATGCTCTTTTTGTCTTCTTTCTCCTCAGGTTTCTACCTTGGTCCTAGGGATTGGGGACTTTACATTTGTCCCCCACTCACAGGGCAGTGTTGGAGAAGTCTTGAGCACTTTCTCCCTCCTACTGGCTTCTCTCCCCAGGAGGAGGCGCTGTTCCGAAAACTGGGTGGTCACTTTGGATCACATTTAAACTGGGAGCAGAGTCCCTGTATCGTAATGGCAGAGTCTAAGATTGGAGCTTCTCTCTTTGACCTGCAGCATCCAGGTACAATGTGAAACTCACTAGGGCAGTAGCTGCCAAAGTCTTATTCTTGGTTCTGGTTCCTGTTCCACATAGGTGGCAGGGTAAACTGAGGTAAAACAATGATTCCCAACATTGCTTTATATTAGATTCTCCTAGGATGTTTCAAGAATTCCAAAACCAGTGCCACACCCCAGAGTAACTCAGTGTCTCTAGAGGTAGAACACAGTCTTCAGTAAGTTTCGAAGGTAATTATAATGTGCAGTTAAGTTTGAGAAATAGTGTCCTAAGATAAACTAAGAGATCTGGTTCAAACCAGAAATACTATTCAAACATGGTAGAATTTGTAGTTCAAAGTACAGGAATTGTTAAACATTGAATTCCTTAGCCATATACTGAGTTGGCTACAAGAAAGGCAACTTCTGTTCCCTTAGGAACCAGACAAACTCTAATAAAACTAGCTCTGTGTAGACTAGAACCAATGACTTCGTTCACCACACTTCTAACACAGAACAGTTGGGAAATGATATGGCAGTATCCAGTGCATGGGAGAAGAAGAGATAAAACACCACAGAGTTTCCTCAAAAAACTGTTTAATAAAAATAGAACTACCATGGGATACACTAATCCCATTTCTGAGTATATATCCAAAGGAGATGAAACGAGGATATTAAAGACATATCTGGACTCCTGCATTCACTGCAGAATTATTCAAAATAATCAAGATATAGAAACAACCTAAATGTCCATCAACACACAATGGATAAAGAAAATGTTGCATATACATACAATGGTATATTAATCAGCCTTACGAAAGAAGGAAATCCTGTCATATGCTAGAACATGGATAAACCTGGAGGACATTGTGTGAAATGAAATGAAACAGGCACAGAAGGACAAAACTACATGATTCCACTTATGTGAGATATGTAGTTAAACTCATAGAAACAGAGAATAAAACGGTGGTTGCCAGGGGCTAGAGGAAATAGGAAAAGGGGGGTTGCTGTTCCACTGGTATAAAGTTTCAGTTATATAAGATGAATAAGTTCTAGAGATCTGCTATACAATACTGTGCCCATAATTAACAATACTGCATTGTACACTTAAAGATGTGCTAAGAATATAGATCTCAAGTTAGGTGTTCTTACTACAATAAAAAATAATTAAATTTAAAAAATTAAGTGGGTATATGCTGTCTACTTGGGTATCATGAAGTTTGAATGAGGAGTGTATGGCATACATTTTAAAAAGGTTTGTTTTGTTTTTTCCTGAAATACTTGAAATAAATAAGAATCTGGACCTGTACTAAAAGAAAAAAAAAAACTGATTGTATCATTTACTCAGAGGGAACGATTTTGAGAGATAAATGAGGAACAGCTGGGGAAGACATGCTAGGTTATCTGCCTTCTCTTTAAGAAGCAGTTAAAACTATGGGGGAAAGCAGCAGAGAAAATGTCTGGAGAAAGAGGGATTATATTGGGAGAAACAAAGGATCACTGAAGGGACGTCTGTGCTCAGAGCAGTAGCTGAAACATGTTAATGATCAATTTAACACCTGCCATTTTAATTAGCACCTGAGGATAAACTGAAATTGAGAGAGAGGGTTGGAAACAGTAAAATGGCCTGAGAAGCACCCCAAGGTCAGAAGGAAAAATAAAGAAGCATTGTTTATAGAAAGTGATTATAGTTTATTAGTGAGGGAGCACAATTTGTATTTAAAAGTTGTTTGTTTATTAGTCTGTCTTTATGGTATAAAATTTGGAACTGAAGCTAATTCGTAAGTTGTCTCAAGAAAATTAGATTTTATATAAACTATTTTAAAACTTTCCCTGGTAGTCCTGAGATTTTAAAGAATGAAAATAGGAAAGAGTACATGAAGATGCATGAGCAGCTGCCTGTTGTATGAGATCCACTCTAGTTTTTTCACTTCTATTAATTTGAGCTACTATCCAGCTGGTTAGTAGTAGGTAAATACAAACTCTCATTACTTATAAGCCTATTGGCCAAATGCAGTAAAAATAAAATTTAAATAAATAAAAATATGCATTTGGCAGGGGTAGAAGGTGAGGGGATATAACACAATAATTCAAAGTCACATCATAAACACCCCTCTAATACCTGGTCTATTGGGGCTGTTTAATCATTCATAGGCTCCAGGGTCTTTTCAGGGTAGAACTACTCTGAACTGGTACAAAGTCCATTCATACCTCTGGTTGTTAAGCCTTTTCATGTGGAATTGTGCCTGTATTAAGACAGGTAACTATTATCAGCCATGAACCCATACTCAGAAAGATCATTAAAGCGATATCATACTTCTCAGATTTTCTTATGATCATGAGACTGGAGATTAACTCCGAGTGAGGTCTGAAAATCTCTGCTATCCAACACATAATGGGTGTGATGTATTTATTGATCTTAGAAGGATAGAAGGACATCAGGAATTATTGGAGGGGCCATATCCCCATTGTAGCTCTCTTCCATATACAGTCCTAAGTAAAATAGAATTAATAGATGTTCTTATATACCGATGAGGAAAGTGAGACCTGAGACTGCACAGACTGAGGGCAGAGTCAAGCCTGAACATTTATCCCCAACTCAGGTCATTTTCTAATTCAGAGAATATATGTATCCAGGAGGATATGCATGGGAAGATCCATCCCCAGTTAAAATACACATTAATAAAAAATACAGAATTTTATACATCCAAAAAAGCAGTTAAAAACCAAGACTATTATACTAAAGTTCTGCAGTAAAAAGTATTCTTGAACATATGATTAAAAATAGCAAATATGTAAGAACTCATGTATTTGATATCAATTTTAGTCTTGTTTTGTAGTTGCATTTTAATTCAGGATTTCAATCTGGTAATACAGATTTGAATGATGTAATACTGGTACTTCTACACAATAAGCTTATTTTTAAAATTCAGTAAAGGCTGTAGAGGATTATTCCTTGTTGATTATACTGATCCTTTCATGTACAAGGTGTTCTGGGGTTCCGTGTTTTGTTTGTTTCCTTGCTTGTTTGCCTTATGGTTAAAATAAGGCAGAAGGCCATCAAAGGGAAAAGATAACATGTACCAAGCAATGAGAAGAAAGAAAAGGACCTTGATTTCTGATCCAGGAGAAACTATAGTGCCAAATATACCAAGCTTAAATTCTGGTTTCAAAACCAAAATAAAATAAAACTGTTTCCAAAATCCTTTAATTAGTTTTTTTTAAGATAAACTATTGGGTAAATTGTGCCATCTTCTTTTCAAATACACAGAGTATGCATGGGTAATTGCTCCTGTGACAGAAGCTGATCACACCCTACTTGTATTTTAAGCTGCGGGAAAGAGTCATTCGGGAAGATTCAATATCTCTCCTTATACGATCTATAAAACTACAATGTAAAAGTCTCTCTCCAAACCTGTTATCTTGAGAAAACTTTACTGTCCTTTGATTCATTTTGGCCTACAAAATTTTTGCTTTTAGAGCAAATGAGTCTGCTAACAATAAAAAATTCATTTATTTAAGTGAATTATTTCTTTTCAAAAATTATCCTTAAAAAGTAACAATTATATACAATAAAAACTTATGCAGTGCATGTTTTCACTTATGTCAAAATATACCTAGGTTTTTACTAAAACTTGAGAAGGAACAAGTTTTAAAAAAACTGGAGATAATAATACTCACAGCAATTTACAGATTCAATATAATCCCTATCAAAACACCAATGACATTCTTCACAGAAATTTTTAAAAATTCTAAAATGTATATGGAACCACAAAAGACCTTGAATAACCATAGAAATCTTAAGCAAAAAGAACAAAGCTGGGGGCACCACACTACCCAACTTCAAAATTTACAACAAAGCTATAATGAGCAAAACAGCATGGTACTGTCATAAAAACAGGTACATAATTGAACCAATGGAACAGAATACAGAACTCAGATATAAATATATGCACTTTCAGCCCACTCATCTTCAACAAAGGCATCAAGAACATACAATGGGGGAATGAACAGTCTCTTCAATAAATGGTTCTGGGAAAATTGTATAAATATATGCAGAAGAATGAAACTATTGCTCCCTATCTCTCACAACACACAAAAATTAAACCAAAATGGACTGAAGACTTGAATATAAGATCTGAAATTCCAAAATTACTAGAAGAAAACTTTAGGAAAATACTCCAGGACATTGGTCTGGGCAAAGTTTTTTTTTGCAACACATCAAAAACATAGGCAACCAAAGCAAAAATAGACAATTGGGGTTGCATCAAGCTAAAGAGCTTCTACACAGCAAAGAACACAATCAACAAAGTGAAGGGATAAGCCACATAATGGAAGAAAATATCTGCAAACTATCCATCTAAAAGATTAATAACCAGAATATAAAGAGGTCAACAATTCAATAGAAAAAACCCAAATAATCTGATTAAAAAATGGCCAAAAGATCTGAACCGACTTTTCTCAAAAGAAGACATATGAATGGCCAAGAGTTGTATGAAAAAATGTTCAACATCACTAATCATCAGAGAAATGCAAATCAAAACCATAATGTGACAACATCTCACCCCAGTTCAAATGACTTGCATCAAAAAGACAGGCAATAATAGATACTAGTGAGGATGTGAAGAAAGGGGAACACTCATGCACTGTCGGTTGGAATGTAAATTAGTTTTCTACAGCCACTGTAGAAAACAGTATAGAGGTTCCTCAAAAAGCTAAAAATAGAACTACTATATGATCCAGCAATTCCACTACCGTATAAATATTCAAAAGAAAGGAAATCAACATATTGAAGAGATATCTGTATTTACATGTTTATTGCTGCACTAGTCACAATAACCAAAATATGGAATCAACCTAAGTGACAACCAACAGATGAATGGATAAAGAAAACGTGGCATATATACACAATGGAATACTATTCAGCCATAAAAATAATGAAATCCTGTCATTTACAGCAACATGGAGGGAACTACAGGCCATTATGTTAAGTGAAATAAGTCAAGCCTAGAAAGACAAATATAACATGTTCTCACTCATACGTGGGAGCTAAAAAAAGGTGAATCTGATGATGATAGAGAGTAGATTGGTGGTTACCAGAGGCCAGGAAGTGGGGAAGGGGGGAATATGATAAAGGGGGAAAAAAGAATATAAATGTATTTATTACCACTGAACTGTACATTTAAAAATGGTAAAAATGGTAAATTATATATATTTATCTCACAAATAAAATGCAAGAAAAGTGGAGAAAAATCCCAGGCCTGGCATTTATTAATACATGCTCTTAAACATCATCTTTCAACAATGAAGTTGCCATATGGATTAGTACATCTTAAAAATTTTTGAATATGCCAAAAATATTTCAAAACTTTATTGTGCCACAATATTAGTTAGTATGGGATAATTCATTGAAATGTTCTTTTATATCCAGGAGTATTATTTAAAATATATAGGTGAGGATCTTTTTATTATTTAAATTTAGAAAGGTCTTACAGCAAACACTTTATGATACTATACATTTAGCTATGAAGACCTGGCTTTGGTTTTCCCCTATTAAATTTTATAACTCCATAAAGTCCAAAGTTACTGGGAATTTTGTAAGAAATAGTTAAATCTTCTTTTAAATCTTTATTTCAGTTCAAGAAACCTATCTGAAGCATATAATGCAAGAAACAATGAGCAATAAGCTATAGTCCCTAGTCTAAAAGATTTATAGTCTACTAATGAAATATATGTAATAAAAAGAACAAATATACACAGACATACAAATGTCTGATGTATCTGTGTGTATAAAAACTTATAAATAAAAAGTGTTTTAAGTTAAATATTATACGTACATATTTGTAGCTATTTTTAATATATAAAAATATGCATATTAAAAGGAAGCACAAATATTTATAGTAAAAAGAACTACAAGAGTGGCATGAACAAAAAGGAATGGAGCTGGTGGAGACAGAAATATCTGGTTGGAGGAAATTAAAGCAGGACTCCCAGAGGCTATAGGACCTAGTGGTGATCTTCAAGATCCGTCAGAATGGATAATTTATTAACAAACAGAAATGAGGTCATATTTAAGATGCAAAAAGGAAATAAAGTATACATTAAACAGCTAGAATTTCCAAAGACAGAAATTAAAAATATACAAGTGTCCAGAATGACTATGCAGGAAGGTACAGTGTTGTGGGGATTAGCCTGGACAAGACAGTTTGGTACCAATGCCTAGGGGACGTTGGAAAGTCAGACTTGGAAGTTTGGTTTTATCAAACTTAACATCAATAGATTTTATCAAACCAAAGCTCTACACGTTTGGTTTTATCGAGTTGGCTGAAAGCACTGAAGGTTTTTGACCAGGAGAGTGATAAAATCAGAACTCAGATTTAGGAAGTTTCATTTCATGTGTAGGAAAGAGAGACATGAAACAGGATTACTACTTAGAGAACCTTTGTACAATAAATAGTCTGGGAGAGAAATAACGAGGAGTAAACCTGAAGTGTTGGGAGTGAGAGATTGAAGGGAAAGCAGAAAAACAAACATAGGTGATGCTTCATGGGTAGCTGGTGGCCGAAGTATGTGTAGAGCCGATATGTCAGAGATTACTGACTGTGAGCCAAAAAATAATGCAACCACAACTATCCAATTGCAACCACATATGTCTCCTGAGCATTTGCCAAAGAGAAGGCCCCATAGACTGGGCTGGGTCCTGGGCACGCAAAGATGAGTAAGACAGTACAGATAGTGCACTCAGGGATTTGGTAAACTCGTGAAAAAAAGAAAACAAGTAAATCACTATCCTTACAAACTTAATAACTGCTTAAAATCCAGAAGGGTGATTTTTGTGGTGGGCTTTGTGGTGAGGGAGGTGATCCTGAGATTGTGAGGTAAAGGATAGGAAACATTTGGGAAGACCTGGGTGATAAGGAACACTTGGGAAGCACGGTACAAAAAGGATTAGTCCAGTGAGGGGGAATGATGGAGCCAGAAAGGTATGCAAGTATAGGAGGTGCTATAGACCGATGTTTGTGTCCCTCTATAATTCGTGTGTTGAAGTCTAATCCTCAGTGATGGTATTTAGAGGTGGGGCCTTTGGGAGGTAATGAGGTCATAAGGGTGGAGCCCTCATGAATGTGGTTAGTGCCCTTATATCATAAGAAGAGACCCAAGAGAGCTTGCTTTGGCTTTCTGCTCTCTGCCAGGTGAGAGTGCAATGAGAAAACAGTTATCTGGAAACCAGGAATGGGCCCTCACCAAATACTGGATCTGCCAGCACCTTAATCTTAGGCTTCCCAACCTCAACTGTGAGAAATTGAATGTTTGCTGTTTATGCCACCCAATCTATGATAACTTGTTATAGTATCTCAAACTGACTAATAGAGGGCTAGAAAGAGGTTTTGCACTTTGGATAATATGGAAGGAGAGATGACAGAAACAGGATGATAAAAGTAAGATGTGAGGCAAAAACTATCCATATAAATGAGTAAATGCTAAGTATGCAGAATTTTGTTATTGAATGAGTATGCGATGGAAACCAGCCAAAAGTCAGTTTCATTTGAAATGCTAATTTAAATTTGGGTCTTTATCTGTCTGTTCTTCTACCCAAATGTCAAAGTTGAGGGCTTCAATTACCTCTATAGGAGGAGGAAGTCTCAGAAGTCTCAGGATTCTCCTCATAATGTCCATAGGTCTAATTAGGTTTTCAGTATTTATGGCTGATGTGAAGACATGTTTTTATAAACCTATCTTGTTGGCATTTGAAATGTAATTATTCTGGTGTCATTTAAAAACTTTCCCTCAAAGAAGAAAGCAAAGTTTGATAACCTAGGATTTTATATCCACAGTATGAAATAATGCAGTCATTAAAAAGAACGAATTAGAGGTAAACCATTTGGCTTAAAATAATTTCCACAAATAAATGGTGAGTAGAAAAACAAGATAGAGAATTTTAACTGTATGATATTTGGTTTTGTATACAACAAACTACTGCAAAACCCCCAATACATGTATATATGTTAATTATGATTACATGAGCTTGCAGAAAATATGGAACAACACATAGTAGATGTTCACAAGGATTACTTTGAGTAAAGGATTATAAGGGTAGAAGGAAGACGGATGGTGGTCAAATCAAAAGAAAAACAGACTGTACTTTAAAAAGCACATTCAGTAATTAGATTTATGAATAAAACCTTGCATGTATATGTAAGTGCACTTAGAATACATTTATAAAGTAGTTTTTTTAAAGGGGGTAAAAGCATAAGCACATAGAGTGAAAAATATTGAATTTCAAACAAAACTAAGGGGGAGCAAACATATGGATTCTCTTTCAATTTATTATCCCATCAGAGACTATTTCTGTTTCTTCTTGTATTCAAAGTATAGTCTTTAGAAACTGAACTCCCTGAACATGTCAATTTTGTTTCATGTATGAGCTGTTCCTGTTGAATCTCTTTTGTACTTTATCTCCAGTTGAAGGAAACTGGTTTTTATTCAACCATCACAGAGTCATTTTTCAGAGGAGCTGTCATCCTGATCTGACTAGTTCAATCATTATTTACTTTCTTCCAGCACCTGAAAGGCAAAACAGCTTTAGTTGTAGTCAACTTCCCTACTTGACTGCAGAGTTTCAAAGATTTCCTCCAAAACTAAATGTTACCTTGATTTGTATTCTAAGCTATGCTTCTGTGATAGTGCAGAGCCTTCATCGATATGTTTTTTCCAGCATTTATCAGCAAAGTAGTTAGAGGCATCATACTGCATTAATGAAGAATTCCCCTTGGTGTTTGCTGCCACTGCCAAGCTATGGGGGAGATGACTGAAGCAGAATCAGGACAGCAGAAATGACAAGCAACTTATGGATGAGTAAACGAACATTACGCTCTAAGCTCTTGGGATCACCTGTATCATGCCTTTGTTCAGATGCTAGAATATACTTTCCTCCATCACTGCATATTCAAATCCTTCTCATTTCCCAGGCCTGGCTCCAGGGTTTCTCTTGCATTAAGGGATCTGATCATTTGTTTCATATTTGAGATATCCCCATGTGTGCTTATTATATTTCTAGGCAAAATATCAAGCTCTCCCTGATACATCCCCAGTTAGAAGTGCTATTTCACTCTTTTTTCCCTTTTCTGTCATGCAATAGGGTACCTTTTTGTGGTACCTTCTACCTTAGCTAATGTTTAAGTATCTAGTTGTCTCTGCTTTTAGAGTTAACCTCTGAAAGAGTGAGAGTTCTTTCCTATCCAATGTGTTACTTCCCCAACACATTGCTAACAGCAAGGTACATGATGAATATGTTTACTGAATCATTTCTCTGCTGAGATGCAATGCTGGAACACCGTCTTTGAGAGGATCTTGGGAATTCCACAGGCAGTTGGATGTATACTCACAACAGTGTTCTCTGTCCAGATACTTTAGAATGTTCCTCTTCATCTACAGTAAATTCTAGCCATGCAAAGACGTGGTTAGAAAGAACCCACTTCTCCCTCTTATAGAGCAAAAAATTCTGTTCCTGCTGTGTCTTTCCAAACCTAGCAGCATAATGAGTGTCGGATCTTTACAATCTGTTAGTATTCTAAAAATGAGAACAGTGACCTTTGTGTTAATTAGTTGCTACAAGAGCCTGCTGGGAGTAGAAGAATAAGATTTAATGGGACTTAAAATTATGTATTCCAATCATAACCATGAAGGTAATAACTAATGTTAATGATAAGATCAAATAAACATGCATCCATACTAATGTGCTCTTTAATCCCTTTGCTGAGATGTTCTAAGGATTACCTAGCAGTATAGTAAACATACTAAAGACTGCTCAAAACTCTAGAAACATAGAGAAAAATACTTCATTGTACTATTTTAAATTAGCAAATGGACCCAATGTTTTAAATTTAGAGGACCATCACCTGAAAAGTTGTTTAAGAATTGAAGAAAAACATACTTAGCATATTACTTGAAAATGGAACTAATATGCTTTTAAAAAAATAAATTTCCAACTTTTTGTAGACCCTTTATGGCAGTGATAAGTGTTTTGAAGAAGAAACAAGTAGTGTAAGAATAGAAAATTATAAGGAAAGAGATACGTACTATTGTAGGCAGAGTCTGGGGAGACAAAGCGAATATAGACTTTTTATGGAATTTGTAACCCCTCTGTATTGTGCCTGCTCCAACATCAAGCATACTTCCATTGCAGGTATCTGCTTTCTCTAGCACTGCTTGTCTCAAGCCAGGATGACACACTCTGTCAGGGTTCTTGACCTAGGTTGACAATGAGTTCATGGATCCTATCTAGGAACCTCTGGGAATTGTATGTAACATTTTCTGTAATAGTATGTGAACATATTTCTCAGGAATTTTTAAGAGTTCAAGGAGTCGTAAACTAGATGATTAACTATAGTTTTGCATCCTGTTGTATAAAAAATGGAAATGACCAGGCAGCACAGACACACACCACAAGCCTTCTGTAATAACATCCCTGAGAACGCCCACAGAGATAAGAGGATGTGGATGACTCCCACAGTCCATTGCACTCTGGAGCAGCAGACGGGTGTTTGGGCTCTGAAGGAGGAATACAGCTCTTGAGTTGTTGGCTCTTCACTGCGTGTTTAGGGAAGCACCAACACTTCCCCTGGTGTAACCAAGGTTTGGGGTCTAAGCTTAATGGCCATAGTCAAGTGTCCTGGAAAATCTTTGGTTTCCAGCCCTATTGTGCTACTGAATTCTTCATCGGTTGGAAGAGGTGAAGGAAGACTGACTTTTCCTCTAATGTAGCTGGGGTCCGTGCCTCGTGGTTACAGCTGTGTGATAGATCCTCTGGCTTAAGTTATATCTACTGAGATGGATTTGGAAAGTGTAAGGAAGGCTGTATGATGAAGTAGAAAAACTCCGGTTCCTTGTTTCTCACTCTAAAGTTTAACAGCTAGCTGGGAATAAATAGGCTTTTGGATCAAAAGCAAATAGTCCAAGAAGTCACTTGAGTTATTTCCCACTTTTGTAAACTTTTGTTTTCCTCCTTTCTCTCAATTTGATGCTGGGAGTTTTCAAGTATTTCTTGGCCTACCAAGAAGCCACACACTCTGCTGCTTCTACTCCCATGGGCACAGCCCCTTGTGTCATCACCATGGAGCTGTTCATTATTTATTCATTTGATTGGTGATGTTTGTTTATTTATATCCTGATGTCGTTCATGAAGAATTTGTGGTGCCCCAAGGGAGCGGTTGTGTTAAGATCCTGGCTCTCCAGCTTCTATGTGTTCAGATGCAAAAGATGGGAAGAGGCTGAAGAAAACCAGAGGAGCTTCCGGGCAATGGCCGTGGGGAGCAGCATCCCCAGGGGACCTTGACAGCCATGGTGACAGCCACATAACTCTGCTCCCAGCCTCTCGGGTTTCGTCCTTCACTTTGTTTTCTGCCTAATATGCTACTTGCAGGTATTCTTTGTTTAAAATGTATAAGGTTCTAGAGGAAGGTTGAAAATTAAATCATTCTCATTTAGGTGTTAATTCATTATGTTTCTCCCAACTTGCAGCTGAGTTCAGATACATCTGGTTGGAGTGGGAGAGTAGAAAGGTGATGTTGAAGTATGGAGCCTTTGGGGGCAGAGCAGATATTGGGAGGGTGGAAAGATTAGCTCATCTAACGAGGCTCTGTTTATATGAACATCTGGAGAGAGAAACATGGGAGCTGGGAACTGGATGAGTAAAGAATGGTGAGAGGTTCCAAGGCAAACCACAGTATAATAATTTCAGAATTATACCTGGGCTGTCACTGCCTTCTGATATCTAAAGGAATCTTCCTTTTCCTTCTCCTTCTTTATATCCATCTCCTCCTTTTCTTCCACATCTTCCTGACACTTCTCATTGTTTGTTCATTCCCCTCCTGCCTCCTGAACCATTTGACCTATACTAGATTTCCAGGAAAAACTGTTGATACTATAATTCTGCTACATTATTGATTAAATAAAATTGCTAAAGTGTCAGCAATGGAATGGGAACTAGAGAGCATCAGCTCCTTCGATTGGAAAATAAGGAACATGAAGCTCCAAGCAGGGGAAGTCTCCAATTAACACAAGGTCATTTTGGGACTAGAATCTAGGTTTTCTGGCTCTCATTAAGTGTTCTTTCTGCTCCACATAGAATTTTCTGGGTAAACAAAGAACTACATGCCACATATAATGTTAATTTACTCATGAAAGAAGCCATATAACTGCCTGTTTTGTGCCAACGTTGTGCTAAAAGCTGGAAATTAAAGTGGGAGAGAATGCAATTTTAAATGTATCTTATAGTCCTTTGTTCGTATTCCTTAAAATTGTAGAATTGATTGTAATTTGTTCGTTTTACAGCTTTAGGAACAAAAAGAGGTCAAAGAAATTTCAGATGACCCAAAACATTTTTTTTAGACAGAGTTTCATTCTGTTGCCCTGGCTAGAGTGCAGTGGTGTCATCATAGCTCAC
Source organism: Mirza zaza (assembly GCA_008750895.1). NCBI lineage: Eukaryota > Metazoa > Chordata > Mammalia > Primates > Cheirogaleidae > Mirza > Mirza zaza. The sequence goes on along the minus strand of VSMD01118623.1, from coordinate 79,315 downwards.
TACAACCTCAAACTGCTGGGCTCAAGTGACCCTCCTGCCTCAGCTTCCCAGGCAGCTGGGACTACAGGCACGCACCACCAAGCCTGGCTAAGTTTTCTAGTTTTTGTAGAGACGGTGTCTCACTATCGCTCAGGTTGGTCTCAAACTCATGACCTCAAGCAATCCTCCCAGAGTGGTAGGATCACAGGAATGAACCACTGTGCCTGGCCCCAAAATACAATTTGAGTTTGGATACTCTGTATTCATTTTTCTATTTGAATTTGTTAAATTCTTCATTCTACTTAAATTTCAGGATGTACCAGTCACAGTTTGTGAAAGTAAAAATGTTAGAAGGACAGACAGAAACACCAAATTTAAAAGCTTATTATTTATCATTCGTTCCTGGAAATCACATGGTTTGACTTAACTATTCCATCTCTCCATCTTAAGTGAGCTTTGTAGTGAAAACGATGACTGTACAGTAAGTGACTTGAGGGTAGGCTCAGCTGTATAAATATGTATTAATAATGGGTTTCATAGGCCACAATAGCCCTGGATGTGTAAAGCATAATAGGTAACATTAACAATAGTCACAATACGATATTGATTCAAATTCCTTTGCACGATATCCTCCTTGCAACTAAATTTCTCCCAAATATTTCTAGGAATGGAATGTTCGGTTGAGTGAGTAGAGACCACTAGGGATTTATATGAGCTGCTGACAAGTCCTCCTAGGATGTATCCTGGCCTCATTTCCTCTTGTCTGCCTAGCTCAATGCAGTAATGCTGCTGAGAACAAAATTAACAGCTATTAAGACAATGTCTGCCTGATAAGGTAGAGCCCATGCTACCAGAGTTCAGTGCGGTGTTCAGAGTACTACATATCTATGGTACCCACCAGTGCCTAACATCCTCCACCACCACAATGTAAGGGATAGAAATTATCTCTGTTTTCAAAGGGGTGAAACTGGACTCAGAGACTTTAAGTAACTTGGCCAAGGTCACACAGCTACTAACTGGCAAAGCAGCCTTTGAAACCTGCCAGTTAAACTCTAGAGCCTGTCGCTTAGCATCACAGTACTTGTCTGGGTTGAGGAGCCAAATGGACACCAGCACCTGTCTGGAGCCAGTCTTCCGGTTGGCAAATTGGTTCTCCAGAGAAGGGCTACTGGTGCTAGGGAATTTGAATACAGTAGCTGTGGATATGTACAAGGTTGGCTGGCTTAGCATGGTATTTTTTGACTGATTAAAACACTTGGGAATAGAATTATCCTCTGCAGAAGCATAGCTAAGACACAGAAAATTTCCCATAAAACACAAATTTGGGGAAAGAGGAGATGACTCAGCTCCAGGTATATTGATTTGGCAAGTCCGTACCGCTTGGCGTTAGCAGACACTTCTTCATTCTAAATGGAAAGAAAGAGTAAAAAGAGCTCTAACTACACAAGAGCCCCTGTTCAATTTTGCCATGCTGTTTAAGCAAATAGAGCACTGAAGTGAGGTAGATTGTTTTTCTTCTCCCTAACTCGGAGCCCTCCGGCTTAAGCAAATAGAGAAGTCCCACCAGACTTTCTGTAGGGTAGCCCCAGATCTCGCTCCCCAGCCAGCAGACCCAGCAACCTGGCAGGCTGTTCTTTGCCAGGCAGTTACGGTCTTGTCCCAGGCTCAGCAGGCGTACTCTGAGCTGTGCCAGTGAGGAGAAGCAGGAGCCAGCAGTATTCCCTCATCTGCCCCATTCCCACTCCGACACTGGTGAGTACGTGGAGATCCTGGGTCTGGCACATGAAGCTTTTAGCATTCATTTTGACAGATGATAATGGTTCTTTATTTTGCACAACTTAGTAAGTTTGATACCCCAGATAAACACACATATGTATTAATAATATACTATGGTCCACATCCAAAACCAAAGAAGCAAACGTTCAAAAATTTTAAAAGTTTATCACAGCCTGGCAGATATATGACATCTCATCTCTTTATTCTGAAGCAAGGAAAACCATAAAAATCTCACTTTGTAAGTGTTATTTGATAAATTACATTTTCGAAGCATACTTTGAGATTCTCTTTAGAACATTAATGACATCTTCCACGAACCAGCTGCTATTCCACTCTGCTTCAGCAGTAATTTTAATTTGTCATCATTACCCCTGTGTCCTAACATGCTTCTCTCTGGGATGTGCCCAGAATCTCATTCTAGCCCAACTGTCACTGGCCTAGGCTTTTGACCAGCAGCGACAGCAGCAGCAGAGGTGGCATCTGCTTGCATCCTGACAGCAGGTTTCTCTTTAAGTGTGGGTATTATACCTCTATCTATGCAAAGAAGAGAGAGCTGAAGCAGAAGGCAGAAAGGGATTGGAGTTACTAGTTCTTGCTGAAAGGAAGAATGTCAATGATTTGCAATAGGAAGGCCAATTGGGTGGAAACATGAAACCAGCTATTATGTGATGCTGCTGAGAAAGTGAGATTTATGATACAGCTGGCAGGTCCTCTATAGATGAACACTCATAGCAGCCTGGCTGGCACAAGGCAACAGAATGCAGACCAAGAATTCTGGCCATTTCTGAAGGACCATTGTTCCTAAAGCAAACTTCTATCATTTTCTAGTTCATTTCATTAACAAGTAGTGATGATATTCAAATATCTCAATGAAAATATTATTTTGACAACAGAGTTTACAAATACAAAAGGATCCAGTAAGATTTGGTTCTTTTTCCTAAGTGAGGAAAAGAGAAGTAATCTTAGTCATCCATTATGAAATTAGATTAAAATAAAGAGTTGATAGACACTGAACCATGTCACCCTTTTGTGAGGTAGTTGAATGAATTTAGGTTTTAGAATCAGGTGGACCTGTGTTTAAATGGTTATATGACCTTGGAGAAGTAATTTAACCTCTCTGAGACTTAGTTTGCTCATCCATAAAATGGGGACAATAATCACTGTTTCATGGAATAGTTAAGTAGATTATGTAAGGTTAGTAATTTACCTGATAATATGCCTGGTGCCTTATAGGAACTCAATAAATCCCTACTTAGCTCTCTGTCTTTTGAAGTCCAGAGATGTCTATTGGTCCAATGTACGTAAGAGCTTCCCCAACTTCCATACAAAAAGCTTTGGGTATGATCAAGAACCTTTAAACTTAGAAGCCTAGAACAGAGAGGAGGACAAGAGTAGAGGAGGCTGCTATATCCTGGAAAGAGCCATGGACTGAAGTCAGATGTCCTGAGCTGAAACTCTAGTTTTACTCCTTATTAGCTACTAAACTGTGGGCATGTTGCTTAACATATTAAAGCCACAGTTTTCTTATCTACATCAAACAGATAACAATATGCCCTTTGCAGACATTTATTTAAGACATCATTTCTATGCACAAACGTTGGGCTTGAGGTTGAGTTTCCCACAAAAATGAATAAAACAATTTCAAGGCCCTCAAAAGAGCTTGAAGCCTATGGGAGGAATTAGTCACATATTCACATTTGTAAAAAGCATGCTCACTGAATATGGGATCAGTGTTTGAATTCTTTCTCAAATACAGTGCAATGAAACGATGATAGGCATAGACTTATGCCAGATAGCTGTCAATCCAATCTCTTCTACTTCCTAGCCATGTTAACTCAGGCAAGTTGTTTAACCTAATATTGGAAATGAGGAAAATAATAGAAGTGTTGTGAAGTTTAAGACAGGTAATGTATGCAAATGTGAAGAACATAGTGAGCATTCAATAAAAGGTTAGCTCTAAAGTTTGTTCTAGGTATCCCCTGTACTTGGGGCTGAAGATGACAAGCTTGAGGGGCCTCCTTGTGAATCCCATGTCTCTTCTCACACCAAAAATCCATGTATGAACATTTCTCTACTTCCAGAAATGAAATTGTTAGGTGTTGTTAGGTACATCTACAATTTCAAAAGTCCCGATTTTAACATCTGAATCTTATTCCTTGAAAGAACAGATTGATGGAAGCTACATCTTTTCCCATTCTTTTTCATAAAAGCTATTGTGAATACTTTTATCTTGCTACTTTTAATTTTTACGAGTCTTCCATTTTCTATAAAAAATGTTTCTATAAGTAGCTAAGAAAAGTACAAACTTAACATGTTACAAGGAAACTATGAGATGGCAATGAGTTTCAGGGAAAATCACCACATACAGAGAAACAATTATGGAAGAAAAATGTTCAGGATCTCTTTTTCATGGTCCTTAACAAGAAAATCTGTAACTAAGTAAGAGGAATTCTTTTCCCAAATGATAGTTTTAGTTCCTGACTCCTACTCTACCTCAAGGCCCAGCTGTGTCCATTTATTTCATTTTCTCTCAAAGTGGAGATAAACGAAGATAAAATGCCATGCATATGCAGTACCTTGTTTCCAAGAAGTCCAATAGACTTTAAACATATTATCCTGTTAATCTTCCCATCACTCTTGAGAAAGGGAAGCAAGAAGTGTAATGTCCCCAGACTTGCAAGTGAAGAAACCAAGGAATGACAAAGAGAACGGAATGGCAAAAAACAGTGGAATGGGTGACAAGGCGGTGAAAAGAAATTGGGTCTAGGAAATCTTATTTTAAGGGTATAAGAATATACATAAATTATAAAGAACAAGATGAAACCTGGTTGCTGATTATTTAGAGCAGTCGTCCTCAAACTATGGCCCGCGGGCCACATGTGGGTGTTTTTGCCCGTTTGTTTTTTTTTTACTTCAAAATAAGATACGTGCAGCGTGCATAGGAATTTGTTCATAGTTTTTTTTTTTAAACTATAGTCCGGCCCTCCAACAGTCTGAGGGACAGTGAACTGGCCCCCTGTTTAAAAAGTTTGAGGACCCCTGATTTAGAGTGTAGGTAAGTCAAGGTAGGGAGCATGTAGGCTCTCAAATATGCACAATAGACATGCACCCCTGGGTACCTGGGACAGTGCTAGCAGATATCCTATTGGATTTCTTCTCCTCTTGGCCCCCATAATTCTAGGTCACTTCTCATGCTGCAGTAAATTTTGTGACACCTAATAAGTGGCTATAAATTTCCAACTTGAACTTCAGGTTTGTTTGGTTTTTTTTTTTTCTATTTTTGTCTTCTCTAATCAAATCAAATGCCTGTTTTCTTTCCTTTCCAAAGTCTACCTATATGGGAGTTGATCAAATTCTTTCCAGTATCTTTTAAATTAAAAATAAAAGTAAGGTGGTCTTAGAAGACCAAATTTTCTCAATGCAGGCACTGGTAAAACTGAATTAAATATAGTATGTAATCTTCGAAAGCTATTTTTCATAAAATGAGGATAGTTTGCTTTTTAATACCCTTGGAGTAATATTTATAGGTTAAAATATCATTATAGCTTGTCATGAGAGTTAGCATTTTTATAAATCATGAGCCAGCTAAGAATGTCAAGGTACCTCTTAAATAGTTTAAGAGAGCAGATGAGTAAATTACTTTGATCTCAAAATCAATTCCTGAGAAAAGAGTGGGGCTGACTTAATGGTGGACGCAATGGATAGCTGAGTACTTACAGTGGCTTCAAAGGTGCTTGGAAGGAAGCCTTTGCCCTCAAACTGCCCGCTGTGCCTGTTCGGTCACCAATGACCATAAGGCTTAGACCAAGAAAAAGAAATCTTTATGTTCCACTATTAGGAAAAAGGCACAAAATGTCAACCATCTCATAAGATAGTATTAGGTTTACCCCTGAAACTGAGTATTAAGAGATGGGGGCTGGGGAAGCACACAACCAATAGCTAAGTGAAAACGATGTCCAAAGTAACTGTTAGAGGCAGCATACTATAGCTAAAATCATGCAGAGTACAGAATAGGTCAGAACTGAGTAAAATCATTTTCCAGCTAAGTGACCTTTCAGGTTGTATGAAGGTTAACAGTAATGAGTCTAAGATCCTGGTGCATGGTTAGACCAGCAACAAATGGTATTCAGTAAAATTATTTTAATCTACTGTTTATAAATTTTAATCTACTGTTTATAAATTTTCTATAAAATAAGAAATCTTATTTTCTCCTTCCCAAAACACATTTATAATCTTTGACACCCCAAATTTTACTTATCAAATTTTAATGTTTCAGAGAGCACACTAATTAAAAGAAATTTTATTTTCAGTTAATATGAATTTGATATCTACAACAGAAAAAGCATGGCCCAATATCTTTATTTAAAAGGCCTGAGGTTTAAGTGAAGTAGAAACTGTTGTTTATATTATAGTACAAAATATCTACTTGTCATTACTTACATCTAACAAATCTACTTATTTCACTCATACCTAAAAATATGTCAAATATTGATATAATAATTATTCTTCTTTACATTCTTGTCACTCTTAATTTATGTTTTTGTTTTTATTTTGAATGGATTATTCTGTAAATAATGTTACCAGGCAACAAAATGTGAAAAATGTGGACCATCATGCCTATAACCTCACCTGCCTAGGATGGCTTTTGATGTGTCCACCTGGCTAGGTGGAACAACAGTCCCCAGAGTTCCATTTCTAGAATGTTTCCAGTTAGGTTGAGCTGCAAGAGACTTTCTCACTCAAGAGTTAGAGGGAAAAAAGGACGTAACAGCCATTTGGTAGCAGACATCCTTCCTCCTGGTTATTCAATCAGACAGTCATCTAGGTCTACAGTTCCCAACTCCCAGGCTGTGGACAAGTACTGGTTTGTGGCCTGTTAGGCACTGGGCCACACAGCAGGAGGTGAGTGGAGGGCAAGTGAAAAAATCTTTATCTGTATTTATAGCTGCTCCTCATTGCTTACATCACCAAATAAGCTCCACCTCCTGTCAGATCAGCGGCGGCATTAGATTTTCATAGGAGCACAAACCCTACTGTAAACTGCACATGTGGGGAATCTAGGTTGCATGTTTCTTATGAGAATCTAATCCCTGATGATTTCAGGTGGAGCTGAGGCAGTGATGGCACTGGGGTGCAGCTGCAAATACAGATTATCATTAGCAGAGAGGTTTGACTGCACAATAAATGTATTGTGCTTGAATAATCCTGAAACCATACCCCCTACCACCCCGGTCCATGGAAATATTGTCTTCCATAAAACTGGTCCTTGGTGCCCAAAAGGTTGGGAACCAGTGCTCTAGGTGCTGCAGTAATAGGATTTTGCAGATGTGATTAAAGTCCCTAATCAGTTGATTTTGATTTAACCAAAAGAGAAATTATTCTGGACAATCCGAGTAAGTCAGACTTGCTCACTTGGAAGGCCTTTAAAACAGGGCTTAGGCCTTCGCTAGGTTAAGAGACTCCCATCTACAGACATGGGATTCCAGCCTGCTTGTGATCTTTCCTTCCTGACCACCTTCCCTATAATCTCTGGACCTGCTTTGCTTATTTAGCCTTCACAATTGCATAAGACAATTATTTGTAATAAATTCTGATTGATAGATAAAGATGTAGTTGTAGATATAGATGCAAATATGGATATAGATATATGCAGATGATACAGAGATAGTGAGAGAGAGAGAGAGATTGAGATTGATTCTACCGATTCTGCTTTTCTGGTTGAACCCTTGTATATCACCTTATCTTTCTGTACCTACTGAGGTCCCTGTGTGATCAGGTAATATACCAGATCTTGAATACATTGATGACTCAGTGGAGCTGTTGATCTCCATCAATAGACTGAAGCTTTCATTAATTTATGCATTTGAAGCTTATATTACCTACTTAAAGAGCCTGAGGCAAATTGATTTTACTAAAAGTTTTTTGTTTTGATTTTTACTAGTCATATTCACGAGTTAGACTTGATATCTTTCAAAGTATTAGCATCACAAAAGATTATTTTACACCAGCTGAGTGACTTTGAGAAAATTACTTCTCCATGCCAATTTCATCCAAATGTAGATAATGTTTAGCTCATTAGATTTTTATAAAAATTGAATTAATATATTAAAGAATTTAGAATAGCTCTAAGAATATAGTAAACTATGTGTTATCTTTTACTATTCAATTAAGTTACTTTCACAATCTTTACCTAATTTTTCCAAAAAGTTACTTATGGAGGAGAGTGACAATATCAATGACAATTTTTGCACCATTATTTCCAGAGAACATTTTAAATAACCAGAAAAGTTTGGTTTGAAAAATAGAAATAAGGTGTCTTTGATTATTCAAAGATAGCTTTTATAGAAGCAGGTCAGTTTCGTTTAACTCCAGAGCTGACCCACATGGCATAGGGAAATAAGACAGGTGCACCCAGCAGAATCCTTGTTCCTCCACCTACTGTTTCTGAGCTCCAGCTCCACTGGTGTAAAATAGACGATGTAGTCCCTTCTTGGCACCATAGCCATAAGGACTGGGAGTTACCAACTATGCCATGGTCTTGGTATTATTGTGGCATTTGAAGGAGAGCTAGAAGACAGTAATATTATTTTTTAATCTAATATTGTATGACAGAACAGTACTGGTGCTACCAGCAATGTTTAGGTTCTCAGGGTTTCATTAAGTTCCTTCCCTCTAGGATATAATTCAATAGGCATGTATTACTTATTTTGTGTAAGTCCTGCTGATTGCTGTAAATACCTGAAACAGTCCTTGGTCTCCATCCCTGGAACATTTAAAAATGCTTGGCCACCTTTCTATGAATCTTTCCACATTAAATTATCTAATGTTTGGCTTCATCCTCCTTACTAACAACTTTTTGTGAACTCTTTAGTTATTTTGGATTTTTCCTTCACATCCTATACATCTATGTAGTCTTCCAGGTTCTGCCCCTGAAATTTTTTATCTCCCTGTATTTTAATAATATGTGCCATTTCATTTCCATGGCTTCACCTCTGCATAATTGATGATCAAATATACGAGGTACATGCACAATGTGAACATTGACCTGTTTGTCCCTAAAGCTTCAAAAGTCCAAAGCAGAACTTACTGTCTCTTCTTCTGCTCCACAAGAAAGACCCTTCTCTTGATGTGTGTATATATGTTATTGCCCTAGCATACAGCTTGATGCCAATGTTGACTCCTCCCTACCTTTTGGTTTACATATCCAACTTTCAGGTCTTATGTTTTGCTTTGTTTTGTTTTTTACCTTGAAGGATGTTGTACTCCATTCTGTGCATCCTTGCATTTTTCATGACATTATTCTTGTCCAAACACTCTTTACTTCCTTTCAATGTCTCAATAGCTTCCTAATTTGTCTGCTGCTTTAGTTTTTATCTCCTTCCCATCCTTCCAATGTTTTTCCTCTAGTTTAACATTTATACACTTCAATTAATAACTTGATAGAAACCTTTTTTTTTTTTTTTTTGGTTACACAGAACAGACTGAATTTAAAAAGAGCACAGGTTCAATGCACAAGAACTTCCCAAGGATATCTCCAAATTAAAGTATCATCTGAAAGAAGAAATTAATTTTTGTACTGACCATTCACACACATGAATGAACAATTACATCTCTATAGGGGGAATGTGTGTGCATGTGTGTGCCATATATGGCCTGATATGTGTGTGTGCACACATGTATAAGAGAGTGGGGCAGAGTGAATAGAAAGAACAGTGAATTGTACATAGGTCAGATAGATCCAGTAAAACTTGTTATAGTACCAAGAACAGGAAAGGAATGGGAAGAAACACAATGAGCTAGTAGTAGTCATTATTACAGCACCTGAACATGGGCCACGGAGGCTTGCAAATTATCGAATTGAGAGTGTAAGTATGAACTTCAAGAAAGAAGTCTTTTGTTAGGTAGTTGATAGTGGTGCTAAAATAATGTTATCCAAGGAGCAAGGGGTCCCTTTTCTGACACCTTTGAAGTTAGACAAGAGAGGAGCAACCTGCTTTCTGTTCTGTATGGATGGAATTTCTGCAGCTCTCTGTATGAAAAGCCACCTTTGAAGAAATGTTATTGTTTCACTGTCTGCAAAGTGACCAGAGCATCAAATACCTATGGTGACTTCAGCAGGTTTTGGTGTCATAGGCCTCTAGTTGCAAAAAGCTTCCACTGTTTAGAGAACTTGCACCATTTCTGCGCATAAGATTTGCAAGCCAATTTTTCCAGCTGTAAAACATTGAGATCACATTTTCTTAAAATATGACGTTTTTTGGTAACATACTGTTATGATTTGAATTGTGTTCCCTTAAAAGTGAAGATAATGTTTAAGTTCCAACCCTCAGTACCTCAGAATGTGGCTTTGTTTGGAAAAGAGGGTCATTGCAGAAATAATCAAGTCAAAATGAGGATATTAGAATGAGTCATAATCCAAGATAACTGATATCCTTGTGAAGAAAAGAAATTTGGACACAGAGATAGACATGCATTGCACAGATGATACAAACAGAGACACAGGGAGGATACTATGTGAAGATGAAGGCAGGAGTTAGAGTAATGCATCTATAAGCCAAGGAGTGCCAGCACCCCACAAAAAGATAGGAAAGAGGCATGGAACAGATTTTTCTCTCATAGTCCTCAGAAGGAACCAACCCTATTAACATTATAATATTGGGCGACTAGCCTCCAGAACTGTGAGGCAATACATTTCTGTTATTTTACACTACCCATTTTTTGGTACTTTATTATACAGCCCCAAGAAATCAATGAATACATAAATATGTAATTTAAATTATTATTTTCTAGTATAAAAGAAAAGAAATAGACTTGGAGTAAATGTTTCAAATATCACTGTTTTTATTTCAAACAAGTGATTGCTTTTAGCCTCTCAGAGAAAAATGTTTGAACAAATAGGTTTATGGTTGGGCAAATACTTTATGTATGAGCAAATAAGTTTCTGTTCCTACAAGTAATAGTTATAGTAAGACTTCTCACCAAAATCTTCCTATTTTCTGTCTCCAACTTCTATCTGAACTGCCAATCATTTTATATTCACGCCATAATTTGGATCCCAGCTGATACGAGTGAGTAATCCTTCTTGCAATAGATCCCAATGCAACGAGGATATCAGTACCCAACTCAAACTGCAGTGGCTTTGATATCCTCTTATTTCTGAATCTCCTATGGAGATGAAGGGTTTGGGGCCGAAACTGAAGTAAATCCTGCCTAATTTACTCCTCCTTTTCAACATTCATTATTTCCAGCTAGACCCAGATGGAAAGTCACTAGTTGTTCTCCTGTCAAAACTGGAAGCAGCTTGGCTGACTGACTTACAGCCAAACAGAATCCTTACTGGAAGAAATGCTGTCATTCCTTAAACATCTACTCTGTATTTGAGCAATTTCCATTTCTAGTTGAGCCACTTTTTCCTTGAGGGTAATAAGCATATTACCAAAAATATGCAATAAGCAAAAATATGGCCTAACATTTCAGATCTTAAGAGGAAATTAACACTTCTTTCAGTGAAACATATAATTAACCAAGGCTTAATTTTTACTGTCTGTATGTTTTTAATTTTTTACTGTCTATCTGTTTCACTATTATTTCCCTTCCCTGAAAGAGGAGGAAGAAGGAATTGATTTCCATCTGAATTCAATCACAAGAGCATCTTTGTTGAGCCAACCAAAGTCAATTAGTGTTTGTGGGTTTGATGTGGAACAGTGGAGTGAAACTGAAGGCATTTGACACTGTTATGAAGAACTTTATTCAATCTCCTGCCAACCACTAAGAGTAACTGATTGCCAGGGAGAGTTTTTTCCCCCAATTTGAGATGGCAGAGCACTCTTTTTGCAAAAAATTCTGGCTTCAGAGAAAGTGCACCTGAGCCCATATTTTCTTTTCCTTTTGTACAGTTGTCTCTTTCTTTGTCTCTCCCTGTCATGCATATTTGATCACTCTTTCCATGTGTTAAAAAGGAGTCCTGTTTCTTTCTGGGATTTTGATTGCATCTGTTAACACTGGCAAATTTCTTTTGCTTCACATCATTTTCTAGACATGCTAACTGTAAGAAAAGGGGAGTTCTCCAGAGAAAAGGAAAATGAATGAAAAAAAATACTGAAAAGGGGAGAGTAGCTTAAAATTATAAGTGTCATTAGAGCATATCTAATTTTAGCAAAATGAATATTTGCAAGATTACTGACTACATTTTTATAATTTAAAAATCCTAAGTTTCTCCTTTTGATACAATAAAGACTTAAGAAACATGACACACACACACATACTTTTCTACTTTTTCAAGACAAAATTGTTTTCCCAGGTTTTCTGCAGTTTTCTAACCCACAATTCACAACCACAACAAAAGTAAATCAGAAGAAAGAGAGCCAGAAAAAAACCGTGCAAATTAGTAAGTGATAAGAAGAGAACACAACCAAAGTCTGGTCTCAGGTAGCAACATGGGATTGAGGCAATTGTATATTTCGACATATCCATTAAAGTTAATTGACCAATACTATACACATTTGGGGTATTAAACATACAAAATATATGGTTATTATCCTGAAGGCTGTTGTGTCAACTCGAATATGAAACTCTGACCTCCTTCCCAGACTCTAGATAAGCTCTTATGACTATCAGACATTTGAGATAAGGAAAGATTGATTTCTGCAGCCGAAGAGAAGCACTGGGCTTTGCCGATGTCCTGCCCAGGGGAGTGGGGTAGAACAATGAGTACCTTGAGGTGGCCTCTACTGACTAAGGACATTTTCAGGTATCCCAGTCTTCATAAGAGAGAATATTCTATATATGTTGATATCCAACTATGCTAAGTAATGTGGAAATAAGCAAAAGAAACCTGAAAAATATTGCTAAAAATTTTTAATTTGTGGTCGGGGGATTTGAGAAAGAAGATGTAGCTTACAAATGTATTTTAGGAATTAAATGGTCATGATTTCAATCCTGGCTCCATCACTTATAAACTGTATGACTTTAGAAAATTGGGAATTTTTTTTAATCATCATCTTGTGCCTCAAATCTGTCACTGATAAAAAGTGGAAAATATCACCATCTACCTAATAACTTGTGATGATTAAATGAGATAACATCTCTGCAGTACAGTTCAGTTAATTTCCAAAAGACAGTTAATCTGGACCAGATGATCAGTTACCTTATTCCAGGCAAGTAAATCCCTATTGATAAGAGTCAATCCAAAAGGAAAAAAGTCAATCCTATCATTTTCTGTCAAAAGAATAGATAAGTCTGGACTTATTTGTGTTAGATAGATCCAAGTTAGAATCGTGACTCAATCACTTAATATATATGTAACTTTGGTTGTAATGCTTATTTTCTCTGTGTTCCTCATTGGTGAAGACAATAAATCCATCTCACAAAATGTATATCTTTAAAACAGATAATATATATGTACAGTGCTTAGCCAAGAGCTTGGACATATACTAAGCACTCGATACTAGTTGTTATTAATTTTTATTATTAAGAAAGAGTCTTTGGATATCAACTTACTAGATCAGGGATATAGATATTTCTTTAGCTGTAGCCTCTCTTAGCTGAGAACATAAAATATTTGGGACCAGATACATAAATGGAATTGGAGGGCTCTAGCCAACTAAAACACATTAGCAATATCTAGGGACTAACAGGAAGAGGGAAATGTTATTTCCAAAACAAAACGTTCTGATGAGATGACATGTGTTTTATAAGGTGAGAGAAAAGAATACAGTTGTTTCATAACTGGCATGTCAGCATTCTCTACTTCCCTTGTAGCACGGTAGCCAACAGTAATAATTAACGCAGTAATAATTAAGTAGGTACTTTGTGAAAAGTGCATTGCTAGGCTCTGGAGACAAATAGATTGAAAGAAAAATGCCACCTCTTCGCTTATGGAGTTATAGTCTAATAAGAATGGCAAGCACTTTAAAAATCAAATAAGTAAATATATAATCATAAATTATGTAAGTACTGTAAAGAAAACATAAAATTTGAAGCTGGGGAGTAGACAGTGTGATCAGTCTTCCTGGTTTTCCTGGGGCTTTCTTGGCTTTGGTACTGAAAGTCTCACTTTCCGAGAAACCCCCTCGGTCCTGGGCAAACCAGCAGGGTCACCCTAAAAGTATAGCTGAAAGTCTTGCTGGAAGTGAGAGTCAGAGCAAGCCTCTGCACTGCAGCCTGAAGAGTAGGAGCTGGGAATCCTCACAATTAATAGAAAAGGATTCCTGGAAAATAAGCATCTGGGAAGGCCTAAGATGGCATAGGGTTCAGTGAAAAAGGACCAGAGATGAAGTGAGGCTGGTGGGGCAGGTGGGTTATGCTGAGACTTGTCATACATGTTGGAGGGGAGAGAGAAAGAAGTAGAGTTTAACCTCAACAGCAAAGGAAAGATTCTGACGCGTATTGGGCAGAGGGGCAACCAAGCTCAAAAATCCTATATGCTTCTTATTTTAAGATGATCGGTCTGGATAGTATGAGAGAAATGATAGAAGGTGGAAAATGGAAAACGGAAAATCTTGTGACTAGTGGGTGGATTTGGGAGCAATTTTGACATTTCAAGACTATTTAGTTTTCATCTCATTAAGGAAGAACACCTCAACAATGGTACTTGTGTTGTGATCACAGCATCAGCTGAGAATTTGCTAGAATTGCAATTTCTTGAGCCACTGCACAGATCTACCACATCAGAAACTCTAGGAGTAGGCCTAGAAATTTGTGTGTATGTGGGTTTTGGGTTTCTGTTTTGTTTTGTTTTGTTCTGTTTTTTGAGATAATGTCTCTCTGTCACTCAGGCTAGAGTACAGTGGCAGGATCACAGCTCCCTGTAACCTCCAGCTCTTAGGCTTAAGTGATCCTCATGGCTCAGCCTCCCAAGTAGGTAGGACTACAAGTGCACACCACCACACCCCGCTAATTTTTTTTCAGTAGAGATGCTGGAGTCAGGGGGCTCACTATTTGCTCAGGCTGATCTCAAACTGGCCTCAAGTGAACCTCCCACCTCAGCCTTCCAAAGTGCTGGGATTACAGGCATGAGCCATGGTACCCAGCCAAAATTTGTGTTTTAGCAAGCCCTCCAGGTGACTGATGTATGGCTAAGGCATCCTGAAGGCAACAAAATTGCTTCCAAATGTAAGCCTTATAAAGGATGGAAACATGGTTATAGCATCACTCCACTTGGAGGTTAAGATTCTGGAAAATAATAATAGATGTAGAAAGAGAACAGAAGCCTAGATTGTTTGTATTGATAAACATAATACAGATTTTTCAGATTCTGGACAACATTACCAACAAAGTACTCCTGGCACAATAATTAGCTGCTTAACAGAAAGGTACTTAAACTATAGTTTCAAGGGCAAAGACAAAAATAGCTAGTTTAAAATTTGTCAGTAATTATTAGGTAAAACTAGTGATTGTTACATGAAAAGAAAAGCCACAAAACAGATAATTTCCAGTACAACCTAAAATCAAAGTCCTTTCCAGTCTTGTATTTCTGTGATTTTACAGGCAGAAAGAGAATTTTAACTCTTTGGTATTTAACTCTTTAGTATGTAGATTCAGATGACTATATCAAAATATTCAAAATCCCAGGATAAAACTTTGATCTCAATTTTATTCTGTTTTATCTTTGGATTTTTAATGTAAATAGTAGATTTTTTATTGGTATATAATAGTAAATATTTGTGGAGGATATTTTTGATACCTACATATAATGTTTAATAATAAAATCATAGTAATAAGGATATCCATCACCCTAAACATTTGTCTTTTCCATGTGTTGGGAACATTCCAAATCGTCTTTTCTAGCATTTTGAAATATACTGTACATTCTTAATGTAGTCATCCTACTGTGTTATTGAACACTTGAGTTTATTCCTCTAACTATATTTTGTGTATAACCAGCCTCTCTCCCTTCATCCCTCTACCCCCATCTTTCCCATCCTCTGATAACCATTCAACTCTCTACCTTGATGAGATCAATTTTTTTAGCTCCTACATGCAATTGAAAATAGGCAACGTTTGTCTCTCTGTACCTTACTATTTCACCTAACATAATTTCCTTCAGTTCCATCCATGTTGTTACAAATGACAGAATTCATTTTTATGGCTGAATAATATCCCATTGAGTATGTGTACCACATTTTCTTTACCCATTCATCTGTTGATGGATAGATACTTAGGTTGCTTCCATATCTTGGCTATTCTGAATAGTGCTGCAATAAACATGGGAGTGCAGATATCTTTGATATACTAATTTCCTTTCTTTCATATGCATACCTAGCACTGGGACTTTATGTTGTAGCTCTATTTTCAAATTTTTGATGAACCACCATGTTATTTTCTATAGTAGTTATACTAATTTACATTCCCACTAATAGTATACAATCATTCCCTTTCTCCACATTCTCCTCAGCGTGCTGTTTTCTGTCTTTTTGATAATAGCCATTTTAACTGAGATAGTATCTCATTGTGGTTTTGATTTGCATTTCCCTGACAATTAGTGATAGTGTGCATTTTTTCATACAGTTGTTGGCCATTTGTATGTCTTTGAGAAATGTCTATTCATTTCTTTAATTGAAGGAACTACATACAGAGATATTGAAACTTGATGGGATGCTTGATCTGCAACAACAAAAAATCATATTTAATAGAAAAAGAAAAAAAATTCTACACTATATAGAAATTCAGAGTCAAGAGTAGAAAAAAAATGCATGTCAAAAAGAAAACCTGATATTGGAAGAATATTACAAACTTCCAGATCAAAGAAAACATATAGATGATGATTTCCTTGAACAGATAAAATACTGGAGAGAGAGAAAAGATGTAGTAGTGATAGGGAGTCTAATTTTCCTTACGGCTCTGGGAAGTCTTATTTGATTCAGTAGCTGAGTATAAAATATATATTTTCAATTTTGTTCCTCAGATAGGAAAAGAAAACACCTGGGGATTTATTACTTTGTGTCTAATTTTGCCTAACAGAGAAGAAGCAGTTTGTTCTGTAAAACTATTCAAGACTTTGGGAGAAGTCATTTTGCTTCGGGGATTATAACAACAAAAAAATAGATATACGTATTTAGAAAACATTCTTTGGAAGAGCATTTACTTTTGAATCTGGATCTATGTGACAGGTCACTCATTACTCTTGGAAGGTTCGTAGAATAATAAAATGTTATCTAAGTGAACTACTTCATTCTGGCAAGGAAGAAACAGATGTTCAGAAAACAGGTACATCTGATTGCTTGATCAGGTGCCTTCTATTTAAGTGCACTCTAATTGGGTGATGAATGAGGACAGCTGTAACTGTTAGATTCCATATATCTATACTAGCCTAGGCTTAACCAAAAGTGATGACACTTAAACTTTAGTGTACATTAGAATCACCTGGAAGGCTTTTTAAAACACAGAATTGTAAGCTCCAACCCCAGAGTTTCTGTTTCAGTAGGTCCAGTGTGAGGCTTGAAAATTTGCATTTCGGTCTAGTTCCCACACATTGATGCTGCTAGTCCCTTGATCACTTTGAGAACAAGTTAAAGCCCCTGTAACTAAGGCCTGCCCACAGAGCAGATTGAAATCAGTAGCACAGTTCTCCTCCTTCTGCCTAAGGAGGACTCCTTGTTTCTCAACCCCATCTACACATTAGGAACCTTCCTGGGAAGTTCTAAAAACACCCATGCCCAACCTCTCCCTGCCCCAGATTCTGTTTGAATTAATCTGAGCTTCCACCCAGAATGCCAATATGAGCTAAAAGTTCCCACGTGGTTCTAATGTGCAGCCAACATTGAGAATCACTGACCTTTACACTGACAGGTCCCGAGAGTTTAGCTCTTCTACCTGATCCTGTAGGCATCATTAGCTGACAACTTGCCCTGAAACCTTGAGCTAATTCAGTGGCATGCACTAGTGAGAGGCTAAGCACACTAAAAGGTTTGTCGTAAGAACTAAAAAACTAGATTACGGTTACCATTATCTAGAAAGCATGATTTTGAGTTGACAAAAGATTTTTAGTTGAATTAGGTCAAATACTAAACATTTTTACTATCCTGATCATTATTAACAATAAACTTCTCTTAAACATTTACAGCATAATCAGGTACAAACAACCTTCTGCAGATAAAGAGGGACCAGGGTGCTCATACATATGAACACTAGTTTTTGTCAACATTTTTCAGAGATGATAGTAATATATGTATTGCCCTGGAAAATCCCTTTGAAGAAATCAGGTGGGATAGAGGATAGAATTGTAGCCATCTGTTGTAAAAGACACTACATAGTAGGTGCTCAAATATTACTGAGTAATATAACAAAGTCAGATCATTTTAGGCAAGTTGACTGATTGTGAAACAAATGTAACAAATGTAAACAAATGTTTACAAATGTAACAAATGTTTACATTTGTAAACAAATGTAAGCCCTTCTGTCAAATAAATATATTTTCCTTGGTTGAAATCAAAGGGATTGTCAATTCTATATACATTCCTTACTTTCCAACAGTCAATATTTTTTATTAACCAATGACAGAATTGCTACATATGGAAAAAGTTGGGAAATGACTTAATTCTATTATCACTCATTTGAGTATAAGTTTCTTTCCTTATTTATATGTTGTAAGAGAACCGCTTCTCACATCAATAGGCTAGCATACTAAGAACACATCTTTTAGTGTATTATTTTTTCTCGGGACCGTATTCAGAAACAAACTGATAGATCTGATAAAACTGATAATACTAAGAATATGTTATCTGTGTTTGCAACAATGAAGATAGATTGTCTTAATGATGAAAGGGTGGTATATATTATCAATGATCAATTCACCTAACATATTTAACTATCATTATTATAACAATATTAATAGATTTATTACAATAATTTATCATATTTGCATCTAGATTAAGGAAATGTATTTATATCTATAATGGAAAATAGGCATTTTCATAACTGTTATGACAAATATTCAAATGTATGTTACTAGATTTTTAATCACAAGTTCCTCAATGTTTATTGCTTTAATATGAGCTAATTTTCCTGACTGCAACACACTTTTATAAGAAAAAATAATTTTTGCAAGCAATTTTGTATGTTTACTAAATAGCATTTTATTTTAGTACTTGCAACAGAGAGAATATAGAAATATTGAGGGGAGAGTGAAGAAAGATCATCTCAGAAACTCAGGAATTTGCTTAGCAGAGTGCTTGCTAAGTGCTGTGTGTTTCTTTCTAGAAGCAGTGCGGAATTCATCATTTAACAAGACTGAGCAATAACCTCAGAAATGCATTTTTTAACAGTAACTGAAATGTGCACTTTGAATAGGGGATGGAACTTTAATGAGATCTTGTACAATTTGTGACAATAACAAAATAAAATATGGTAAGCTAGACACTTGTGCATTCATCTCCAAAATGGGAAAAGAAATGGTAATCTGCATAAATACCTATCAAAACATGAAATATGCAAAACTGCACTCTAATTTTAGGGACTTCATTTGTCCGTTTTAAGAATTACATTGAACTTATAGCTTCTTTTGATGTATATATTATGTTCTTCTCTCTGTATATGTGTATATTTATACACACACTGTATATGCTATAGATATAGAGACATGTATGTAATATATAGCTATATTTATATCTATAATTATATAGCTATATTAGAAATTGGATAGCAAATACAGATGCTACTTTTTTACTCTTGAAAATTATTTTCCAATTTTCTGATCAAAATTGCTTATAATTTGGAAGAAGCAGCACCGAGCTTCAATATACTCTAGAGTGTAATAATTAAGGTATTAATATGAAATAAAATTTACTTCTATGATATTAGCTTAAGCCCAGCAGCTTAAAGAAATATCCTACTTTAGTAGATGTTATTCAAAAGGAGATATAAAGAAGCATATATATATATATATATATATATATTTTTTTTTTTACATACAGGAAGAAGACAGTGATGTATTTACAGTGAATGAGTAGTAATTTCATGGCTTGGTGACCCATAAAAGTAAAAAAACACAACAGGCATGAGAGTAGAAACAAAGTAAGAGAGGATGACAGTTATGTATGTCTTCATCTCTGCACAATTCTTAGCACACAGTACATGCTCATATCATTTTTATTGAAGGAATAGATGAAGGCATATATATGGTATTATGATTACAGATGTTTCAGAGAAATTGAAAGTAGGAAATAGACTCCATAGGGATATTAAACATAAGCAAAATTATAAAACAAAATAATAATTTAAATGAGATACACAGAAAACAGAATTGCTGATAGTTATAATATTCACTGCTCCTCAAATCTAACTGTATTTATTAAAACAAAAACATACTTTCTCATACTTTATCACCTCCTTTCTAGGAAGGCTTTCCTGAACACCCTACCTCTTTCTTCAAAGCACTTACCTGCCATAAGCTAGAGTAATATTTTAAAGAAAGAAATAAATTAGAACATGCTACTTTCCTATTTACATTTTTCCAACAATATTCCTCTATACTGCAAAACCAAACAAACATACTCTGTAGCAGGGTCTATTATTCCCTGCATCACTTGGCCTCTGCCTACCTGCCTCCCAGCTCATCTTCCCCTTTCTCTGTCCCATTGTTCTTTTAGTTCCAGGACTATAGCAAACTCTGTTTCCCACCTCAGGGACTTTAGGGCCACAGCTCACTCTGCCTGAATAGCATGTTCCTCTGTCCTCACCTGTTTCAGTCCTTCTCATTTAGGTTTCAGCTAATTCTATGAAGACACTTTATCCCATCATCCTGTGGATAAGTAAGTGTGCTGCTGGTGTTATTTTCTATTATTGTTCACTACTGTTTCCCTTTACAGTATTTATCATAAATGGTGATTATATAATTATGTGTTTATTTGGTCATTTACAGTGTCCTTCATAGCGGGAACTCCACGAAGGTGAGAAATCCACCTGTTGGGTTCACCACGTTACACCCAGTGCCTAACAGAAGGCACTGCCTTGCAATAGGTGCTCGATATTTCTGATGAATTTTTCAAATATGGTCAAAAGTATCAGAATTATACTTAAATTATCTAGGCAAATCTTAGTCTTTTTAAGTGAAATGACAATTCACTTTTCAAAGAAAAATTCAGTTCTATCTAATTGCTCCTAAATAAAAAAAAAAAAGCAAAGGTTAATACAGAGAACCAACAAACACATGCATTGGAATTGGAATAATGTAAAGAAATCTGCATCTGTTTCTATACGTGAACCCTTAAAACCAGGGTGAGAATGAAATATTTTATTCACTTTAAATTTTATTTTATTGTGGTAAGAACACATGACATGATACCTACCCTCACAACAAATATTTTTTTTTTATGATTTCAGGATATTATGGGGGTACAAAATTTTGGTTACATGTTATAACTTTGCCACACCCAAACCATGATTTGAGGCATGCCCTTTCCCCCATACAATGCTCACCAAATTTTAAGTGTACAATGCATTATTTTATTTATTTATTTTTTTGATACAGAGTCTCACTCTCTTGCCTGCGCTTGAGTGCCGTGGTGTCAGCCTAGCTCACAGCAACCTCAAACTCCTGGGCTCAAGGGATCCTCCTGCCTCAGCCTCCTGGGTAGCTGGAACTACAGGCACGCACCACTGTGCTGGGCTAATTTTTTCCTATTTTTAGTTGTTTTGGCTCATTTCTTTCTATTTATAGTAGAGACAGCGTCTTACTCTTGCTCAGGCTAGTCTCGAACTCCTGAGCTCAAGCAATCCACCCACCTTGGCCTCCCAGAGCGCTAGGATTACATGCATGAGCCACCACCTATTTTTTATTACAGGTACAATGTTGTACAGCAGAACTTGAGAGCTTCTTTGTCTTACTTAACTGAAACTTTATGCCCATTGATTAGTGACTTCCCCTTTCTATTAATATCTCTATCAAGCCCCTGGCAACCACCATTCCACTCTTTCATTCTACAAATTTGGCTATTTTAGATATCTCACATAAGCAGGAACATGCAGTATTTGTCTTTCAGTGACTAGCTTATTTCACTTCACATAGTTCTATTTTTAGTTTTTTGAGGAAACTCTATACTACTTTCCCATAATAGCTGTGCCATTTTACATTTTCTACAACAGTATGCAAGTGTTCCTGTTTCTCCACATCCTCATCAACACTGTTGTCTTTTGTTTCTTTAATTTTTTAAATTTGAGTTTTTAAAATCCACATAAGTAATTATATTAAATTCAATTTTAAACACTGCTGAAATCAAGCTCTCCATCTTTTAAAAATTTTTGTGGAGGAAATAAATAAAATCTTTAGCCTCCTACTCAAGGCAACAGGTACAATGATGATGATTTGATGAACAGTCAAATGGTAGCTGACACTTTCAAAAGACAGCAAAGGAAATCACATGATGAAGGAAAAGTAACTCAAATGGTTGTTCAGAACTCGGTCACTATTTTCATTTTAAATTTATAATGCAAAAGGGGAAAAAATGCTAGATTTTCTTTTCATTCATAAAGACCACTGTTTAAGTAAGAAAGGAAAATAGCAATTAAAAACTGTTGAACAAATATGGATAAATGACTGTACAGGATGTTAATAACCGGGAGCACTGAACCATGTGGATTTGGGCTCTCAAAGTGGTCTTTAAATGATTGGAAAACACAAGTGCTCTTGTCTGCTGCTTTGAAGTGTACTTGTGTAAATCAGAAATTGTAACAAGAGAATTATTCTTGGATTTATAAATACTTCCTATGAACTTTTGGAACCCAATCTGTATCTTTATGTACACAATTACCACAAAGGTAATAACTGCAGGTGATATGTGAACTCTAAACCTCTAGCCTCCTGTAATTGTTTATTTCTGATTTTTGTCATCATAAGCTTTTTATCAATATACTATGTAAATAGCTTCCATTTATAGATATCTTGAGAGGATAGGAAAAAAATCCTATATAATCTCTACTGTAATCATCTTTTTTGGTTTACTTATCTAATAGAGAAATTCAGTGGTATGTGCAGATCGCTAAAATTTTATTTCAGTGAGTTGATTAAAAGAATAAAAAAATCAATGAAATTATTTTTCTGAAAGTCTCCATTTTCCTGCTCTGGGTAGTGCCACACTAGCCATATATACATATGGCAACATAAGGGGGAGTTATAATATAGGGATTGGTGTTCTCCTATAAAGTTTCTTCAAGACATTTTTGATAGAATTTTCCAATGACACTCAAATAAGGGGCTTTCCCAGGAGTCAAATAGTATCATATCTGTAATGTTAACGAATCCAAATACTTTTTGAATAAAAGGAGTTTTAAATAGAGCCTAAATGCAAATTGTAAAGTAAACCAGCTCCAAACCTAAAAAGAGATAGAGATGGAGATAGAGACAGAGATGATAGAGATGGCAGAGACAGAGATGCGGAGATGATACATAGAGAGATTTTCATGGATATAGGGGAAAGTATAAACCAAATACAATCAGCACCTACCTATGATAAGTTTTAAAGTATTTAGACTATTACACAATTGTTTTCCTTAATTATCTCACTGAGATGAGGATTACTTTGTTGAATACACACTGAAATACAATATTTAAAAGAGACATGACCAAAATACAGCAATACATCAAAAAAAAAAAAACAATAACTACCAATAATGACAAATTATAGCTTTCACAGTGCTCTTAAATTTTCTTGTTAGGTAAGAGGATTTGGGAAGTCTAAAGTTATATGCTAGAGAAATATTTAGAATTAAGTCCTATATTGTTATTTGTGCAAATCTTTGGGTCACAATGCCACGTTCTGGCAAACAAACATTTTGTGTTTTTTCAATGAGAAAGTCATTATTTCCCATGAAAAGGATTCAATATTAGTAATAACGTCAGAAGCAACACGGAAGAACATAATCTTGATTTATACATTTACCTCATTGTTCTTTTGTTTTGACTCAATAGCAGTGTCTCCTCTCCATTTACTCCATTTAAGATTAATCCCTCCACGTATGCTCTTTGCATTGTTCCTTCCCTCCTCCTGGAGGATAATAACCCAGCTTGATCCCTTCTGTTCCCCCCTACCACCACCACCTATTGTTGACTCAGGGTGCTCAAATTCCTAATCTTTGAGCAATCATTTGCCTTTCTTCTTTATTTTGCTAAGAAATTTCACTGAGTCTATTTCTCCTCCTTCCAGTTCTATCCAACCACTCACTAACCCTGAAAATTGGTTTTTGCCTCATTCCTACCTGAAGCTATTGTCTATAAAGTCTCCTTCTAATCATAAAATGCATGTGTTTTCTTTAGAAAACTCATTTGCTGAGTTATAATCTACATTGTGACCAAGATGCCCTCAATGTTCCACTTAGAGTTACTAAATATTAGACAGGTTTCTCTCTGACTACAGGCCCTTGACCTCCCTTTTCTTAGCTGGTACACTTTAGAAAACATGCAGTTGTAAATTCTTTATCTGCCTCTGTGAGGTATAATTCTTCTCTAAGCCTCTTGTCAGTTTTACATTCCAGGAATGCCTTTCTCAAGTACCTGGGAGCCATCCCTTCGAACTGTCATCATTGAGAAAGATGGTGCCCCTCTCTCCCAGTCTCTGTGGAAGGGTAGGAGCTGAATCTTAGTGAGTGCCCATTAGCAGATGCAGATGACCCGTTCACATTGACCAGTCGGCTTCCTAAAATCCTCCAGCTCTTGCCCACTTGCTCACCCAGCTCTTAAAAACTTTTCATGTTTTGTTTAGATGAAGTTGAATTCAGTCTCTCTCCTTATTACAGAGTCTTGAATGGCCTTCCTTTCCTGTTTAACTCCATCTGGTGTAATTTGTCTTCAACAACTGTCACCTCAAAGAATTATTGAATTAATTTATGGATATTAGATCAGAACAGGAGTTAAGGAAAACAGGGCTATTAATAATCCATTCTGAACTACTTAGGCTCATTAAAGACCAATTCTCATCCTTCAGTGACTTGTCCCTGGATGTCATTATTAAAAACAGAAGACTAGGTAGACATGGTTAGAATGTTGAATCCAAGATAGAACGTATTTATTCAGTCATTGTATTCATTCATTCCGCAATATGTATTTATTTAACAACTTCTAAATACCAGGCATGGTAGATAGGCATTTAATATTAAAAAGGTGACAATACCTAATCTGCTCCCACCTGGGCCTTACAATCTAGACTGGGGTGACAAAATGTAAACAATCATTACAGTACTATGTGACAGGTGCTCTCCTCAAAGTTCTGTTGCCAGGAGTTATTTAATTCTCATTCATGTCACAACCATCAACCCTGCATAGACAGTAAAGCTCCCCTATGTGTTTTGTGAGGCAGCCCAGTCCTGACATCTACCAGCAGGTGGCTTCCTAATGAAGAGATAAGGCAGAATTCCCAGCTCTGAGTCTAGCTGCTTTGCCTCTCTATTCATAGATTCAAGTAAGCAAAGTTTCTCCATCCAGGCAACCATATTTCTGAGACTTCTTCACTGACTCTGCAAATGCAAGTGATTTTATAAGACGCTGTTCTGACTTCTGATATTTGTTGTTTGCTAATTTAAATGTCTCTTCCATTTCTTATACTTCTACCCACATAGATGAATAGTAATTAACCTTCAATTATATTTACTCTGAGCCTAAATAATTTATATTAATGTTAGAAACTGATATTAATAGGTGGCATTGTAATTTAGAGCAGATAAAGAATGATATTTCTCAAAACTAATATTCTATCACTTAAACATTTTTATTTTTAGATAGGAGCATAAAATGCCAGAAATTAGGAGATTCATAACTAATATTAGTCACCTTTACAATAGGACTATGTAATATATCTGCCCCAAAAGAGGTAAATTTTGTTGACTTTTCTTTCTGTGGAATAATAAGAGATAATCTTTTCTCTTATGCTTGCTTACTGATTTATTTTGCTTATGACCATGGTAACAAATCCTTAGTCTCAGGAGATCACTATTTTGAACCCTGAATCTTTTGACCTTTGAAACCAGCAGTCTAGAAAAGGTAGAAAAGCAAGCTCTGACACCCCCTCAAGTGGACCAATTTATGTAAATGTGTGTTCTGCTATGCTCTAAACTATGTCCAGTATAAAATTGCAAGCATTTTAAAGACAAAAAAAATATAATAGGCTCTGAGCTTTGAATTATCAAACTATTATGAGATTAGTTTTATGAAAAATTATTTTAGAATGTGTCCCCAGGCCTCCATGCGTAAAAATTTTGACCTCGCAAAAGGCATCATGATTAATATTTTAGATATATGGTATCTGAGTTTAAAAACATGAAGAAATGTATATAAAATAGTTCTTATCCTACAGTATTGGTACAATTCATCTGCATGTTAAAATAAACTTATAAGTAGAAAATATTACAGAAAAGAAAAATGCTTCCTATAATGACTTCAGTTTTGTTTTTAATTTAAAAATAGAAGGGAGAACATCTTTTAAGGTTAGTGTCAAAATTAGGGTACAAATGAATTGACCAGATCTCAGCATATTTCATTTATTTATATATTTATTAATCCATAAATTATTTGAGCTCTACCATGTGCCAGTCAATGTTGTCAGCACTGAAGACATAAAAATTTACATATTATATCAATAGTCTTTGATCTTATAAAGCTCTCATTCTATAAGGCAGGAGAAAACCAACAGTAAACAAGCAAGTATACATACATACACACACACACTCTCACTCACTCACCCACTCTAAGACAACTTTGGGTAGTCATAAGTGCCAGGAAAGAAATGAAACAGTGACATGATAGAATGATAGAGGTGACCCTGGGCAGGTTCAGTAACAGAGAACCAAACAAAAGAGAAGTGTGGCTGGTAAATACAATGAATGAAGGGAGAGAAGGAAAGGAAAAGAGCCAAGAGAGACTGGAGCCAGATCTTGTAGAGCCTTGAAGGGCATTTTAAAGAGCCCCAGTTTTATTCAAAGAGCGGTGAGAAGTCATGGGAGGGCTGTAAACCTATTAGCGTAAGCATGATTAGATTTGGATTTCTTAAAGTAGCTGCTGGATATTTTGTTCTTTACAGCTATAATTTGATTATCTTTTTAGAAGTTATTAAGCAATTTAATTTTGCACAACTTTGTATGAGTTGGGTATTAAAATGATCAGATCACACTTGCATAATCCCAATGATTGCTGAACCCAGTTAGTTGTATGTCTGAGCATGACAGGAGTATGAATCACCTTAATTTTTGTCCTAAGCTTTGATTATTGTAATGTTGTTGATGACAATGATGATTATAATGATAACACTGCTAATAACATATACCATTTATTAAGAACTTGTGCCTCAGACACCATACTAAATGCTTTATATAATGTATTGCATTTAGCCCTTAGAAGAACTTCATACAATGTCCATTGTATAGAAGAGTAAACAGAGTCTTGGAATGACTAAGAGGCCTTCCTGACTTCAGGCAGAACAGATAATGAATCGAGTCAATCCAAGATCTATCCAAACTCATAAAGCAAACTCTTAGCCATTGGACTTTTCTGTCTTCAAATGTAATCTGGTGATTATTTAAAATTATTTTAAAAATATGAACTCCAAATATTTTTTAATGTAAAGGTTAAATGCTGTCATCCGCTAAGTAGATGACAGCAATATTTTAGTTTTGAGTAGAAAACATCTAGAAATTCATTAATATTATTTTCCCTTTTTGAAGATCTAAGATAAGGAAAAACTGCTGCATTGGCATTGCTATTTAATCTACTAAATTTTGGTCAAGACAAACTTGGAGGTTATATTAACTTTCTGATACATGTTGTATTCAAAACAAACAAAAGAAATCAAAACAAAGTGGCCAGCAGCAATACCAATTCATTATCCATTATTAAATCAATGGTATTTCAACCAATAAGAAAAAAAAAAAAAACACAAAAACTAAATTCACCATAGTGTTTTCTGTCTTGATTTATGGTGTACCACTCCTTACAAATCAGAGAGTAAGTGATTCACATTTTACAAATTCTCTAAATCCTAACAAGATAACCTTCTTAAAAACTAAGTGTATCCCTCCTTAACATCTAATTCATCTGGTGCCTGTCTCCCAGAAAGACTGGGGCCTGATGCAGCAAAAAGAATTCAGATTTTCCTTAAAAAAAAAAAAAAAGTGCTAGCTGCTGTTGCCTCAGTACTAGTGTTAGCAATTCTGCTAAGCTGCCAGCCACCACATCATAAAGACCCCTTCTTTGTCTTCTGCACTTCCATTTTTGCTTAGAACTTTAAAAAATGTCTTTTCACTGTAGCGCTTTGCTTTCTATTTAGCAACAATCTTCTAAAATTCACTACCATTTAGTCTCTTTTTAATGAATTAATTATTAATTGATTAATTATATTAAATAATGGTAATATATATTATTTCCATGTTCATTTTTCCCTCTGGGCTCCCATTCACCTGCATCAACGTACCTTGGCAGAACCCATCTAAACACATTGTTTTGGCAGGAAAAACAAGAAAAAAGAAAGGAAGAAACATCAAATGACTCTTAGGCTCTCTGATTCTCATTTGATTCTGTCTGATGTCTGTATTTTTATGGCTATATAATATCTTTGATAGCTATGTGATTAGTTTAACATTTAGGGGAAAAAATGACCATGAGCCTTTACCACCATCATTTAACGGTGAAGCAGGATTAGTTGTCAAATCACAGAATGTCACCGCAAACTTTCAAGGTGTTAAAATACAGACTCTTCCAGGGTCTCTCTTTTCCACTCCAACACACATATATGATGGAAGGATAGGCTGCCAATCACTCCTGAATGATTTGTTATTCAATCATTTCCATGTCCTCACTCAAATATCATTTAAGTGTTTCCAATGTGCTAAGCGACAAAATGATATAGTTTCTCCTTGCAAAACACATACATTTTAGGAAAAGGGAGATAGCATGATATAAATGCCACAGTGCAAGGCTAAATACAAGTTCATGAAGAGAGGTGCAGAGTCTCTTGCAAAATTAGAGAATGAAGAGTTCACTTTGAGAGGATTAGGGTAATCTCTGAAGGAGAAGCAACACTCAATCCCTTTAGGAAGGGCTTTTGAGAAGTAGATTAGGGAGGGTTGAGGAAATCATTAAAGGAATAAGAAAGGGCATGAACAAAGTAAATTTGGTATAGTAGAAATAGCATGGGCCTGTGAGTCTGAAATGCAAGTGTGAGTGCAAGTCCTTCCACTTACTAATAGTAACATGGTCCTCAATGTCCACATCTGTATAATGTGGGTTGAGCTAGATCATCTTTAAGGTTACTATTGTGAATGGTATTGAGTCTTTGATTTGGCTCTCAGCTTGACTGTTATTGGTGTATAGAAATGTTACTGATTTGTGTACATTGATTTGTAACCTGAGACTTTGCTGAATTTATTTATCAATTCCCACAGTCTCTTGGTGGAATCTTTTGGGGTTTCCAGATATAAGATCATAACATCAAAAAAAGCAATAATTTGACCTCTTTTTTCCTGATTTGAATACCCTTTATTTCTTTCTCTTACGTGATTGCTCTGGGACTTCCAACACTATGTTGAATAGCAGTGGTGAAAGTGGGCACCCTTGTCTTGTTCCAGTTCTTAGGGGGAATTCTTTCAACTTTTCCCCATTCAGTATGATGTTGGCTGTGGGTTTGTCATATATGGCTTTTATAATTTCAGATATGTTCCTTCCATGTCTAATTTATTGAGTGTTTTTATCTTGAATGGGTGCTGAATTTTGTTGAATGCTTTTTGTGCATCTATTGAGATGATCATGTGGTCTTTTTTTTTTATTTTGCTTCTGTTTATGTGATGAATCACATTTATTAATTTACTTATGTTGAACCATCTTTACATCCCTAGAATGAAACCTACTTTGTCATGGTGTATTATTTTTTTGACATGCTTTTGAATTCAGTTTGCTAGGATTTTATTGAGAATTTTTGCATCTATATTCATAAGGGATACTGGTCTGTAGTTTTCTTTTATGTTGTGTCCTTTCCTGGCTTTGGTATGAAGGTGATTGAAGGTGATTCCTGGCTTTGTAGAATGAGTTGAGGAGGATTCTCTCCTTCTCCATATTATGGAATAATTTCTGCAGTATGGATATCAGTTCTTCTTTGTAGGTCTGGTAAAATTTGGATGTGAATCCACCTGGTCTAGGGCTTTATTGTGTTGGAAGACTTTTTATTACTGTGTCAATCTCGCTGCTCATTATTGATCTGTTTGGGAGTTCTATTTCTTCCTGATTGAGCCTTGGGAGGTTGTGTGTTTCCAGGGATTTGTCTATTTCCTCTACATTTTTTAGTTTATGTGCATAGAGATTTTATAGTATTTACAGATGATATTTTCTATTTCTGTGGTATCAGAAATAGATACCACAGTTGTAATATCTCTTTCATTTCTAATTGAGCTTACTTGGGTCCTTTCTCTTCTATTCCTGGTTAATCTAAAAGAGGTCTGTCAATTTTGTTTATCTTTTCCAAGAACCAACGTTTTGTTTCATTGCCTCTTTGTATTTTTTGTTTGTTTTCCACTTGATTTAGTTCTGCTATGACATTAGTTATTTATTTTCTCCTGCTGGCTTTTGGTTTGGTTTGTTCTTCCTTTTCTAGTTCCTTGAGATGTGTCATTAGATTCTAAATTTGTGATCTTTCTGCCTTTTTGATGTAGGCATTTAAGGCTATGAATTTTCCCATTAGGTCTGCTTCTGCTGAATCCCATAGATTTTGATAGCTTGTGCCCCATTTGTCCTTTAGTTTAAGGAATCTTTTGATTTTCATCTTAATTTCATTATTGACCAAATAATTGTTCAGTAACAGGTTGTTTACTTTCAATTACTTTGTGTGGATTTGAGTGTTTCTCTTGAAATTTTCCAGTTTTATTCCACTATGGTCTGAGCACATACATGGTATGGTTTCTATTTTTTTGAATTTTTTGAGACATGTTTTCTGGCCTAAGATATGATCAAACTTGGAGAATTTTCCATATGCTGATGAGAAAAAAAGCACATTCAGTAGTTTCTGGGTAAAATGTTCTGTAAATGTCTGTTAGACACATTTCTTGTAGAATCCTGTGTCCAGTGTTTGTTTATTTTCTGCTTGGATGATTTTTCCAGTTCTATCAGTGGGGTATTGAGTACCCAGAAATTATGATGCTGTCATTTATCTCTTTACATAGAGCTAGTAGAATTTGCTTTATGAATCTGGATGCTTCTGTGTTAGGTACACGGATATTTAGAATTTTGATGTCTTCTTGTTGAGTTGCTCCCTTACCGTTATATAATTACCATCTTTGTCATTTTTTACTATTGCTGCTTGAACATCATTTTTTTTCTTATATGAGAATGGCTCCACCTACTTTCTTTTGGTTTCTGTTTACATGGAATATTTTTTTCCATACCTTCACCTTGAATATGTATGAGTCCTTGTGAGTTAGATGTATTTCCTGGAGACAGGTGATATTTGGATTGTGTTTTTTCACCCATTCAGCCAGCCTATGTCTCTTGAATGGGGCATTCAGACCATTCATGATGATTGATAAGATTGATATGTGGGATGCTATTCCATACAATGTCTTGGGTGGTACCTTATTGCTTTGTTTTACTTCTTGTGCTATTATTTTATATGAGCTCTAAGCTTTAGCTTTTGGGTATTTTTACACTGGTGGGTGTTGTACTGATCCATGGATAATACAGTTCTGAGTATTTGCCATAGGGCAGGTCTGGTCTTCACAAATTCCCTCAGTGTTTGCTTGTCTGGAAAGCTCTTTATTTCTCCTTCATATATGAAACTTAGTTTTGGAGGATACAAAATTCTAGGCTGGCAGTTGTCTGTTTAAGAAGACTGAAAATGGGGCCCCAATCCCTTCTGGCTTGTAAGGTCTTCAATGAGAAGTTTGCAGTTAGCCTGATGGTTTTTCATTTGTAAATTACTTGATATGTTCACCTCATGGCTCTTAGGAGTTCCTCCTTCAGGTTGACTATGTGTCTTGGTGATTGCCTCTTTGCAGTGAATCTCCCAGGTGTTCATTGAGCTTCTTGTACCTGAATGTCCAAATCTCTAGCAAGACCAGGGATGTTTTCTTTAATCATTCCCTCAAATAGGTTTTTCAGCCTTGTGCATTTTCTTCTTCACCCTCAGGGATGCATATGATAATTATATTTGACTATTTTACATAATCCCATTTTTCTTATAGGCTTTGTTCAGTCCTCTTAATTATTTCTTCTTTACTTTCGACTGTCTAAGTTAATTCAAAAGAGTTGTCTTCAAGCTCTGAGATTCTTCTGCTGGGTCTGTTCTATTTTTACAACTTTCCACTGTGTTTTGTATTTCCTTAAATGAATTTTTCATTTTCAAAAGTTTTATTTGATTTTTTTCTCAATATGTTGATCTCTTTAGTGAATTTTGTATTCATTTCCTGAATTGTTTTTCTGGTCTCTTTGAGTTGCTTTTCTATTTTCTCTTAGATTTTATTGTGCTTCCTTATAATTCATATCTGTAATTCTTTATCTGCCATTTCAATATTTTCATTTTTGTTGGTATCCATTACTAGAGAGCTGGTGTTCCCCTTTGGCGGTGTCCTTTCACTCTTTGTTTTCATACTTCCCGAGTTCTTGCTTTGATTCCTTCTCATCTGGAGCAGATGCCATTTCTTATTTTTGAATTTTCTTTTGTTAGATAGAGCTTACACACACACACACACACTCTTATAAGGATGTGTCTGTAGCATATTTTAGGTATGAACCTTTCGCTTTGCTTCTGGGTGCTTTAATGGTGGTCTAGGTTCTGCATGGATGCCTTGCTTATAGATATCCTTAGTGTGATGGCTTTTTCAGTTGCTAGTTATTTGCAGGCTGTAACAGCAGTGAGTTATGTGTGTGGGCAGATTCCCCCTCTCTCACTGATGAGGGAGGATGGAGGTCTTTGTAATCCTTTCTGTTTTCCCAGGCCTATCCTCTTAACAGTGCGAACTGTATTGGTACACCCAGCTTAATTTCTGAGACTGTAGGTGTGCTTGTGTGTAAGAATCAACCACACCCTATATGACTGAGTCAGTAAATGTAAAGTGCTGTGCAAATTGACCCCTCTGTCAGTAGGTGGTGCTTGCCAGAAGGAACAAGCTATAGTGTTGTTTTTGGGACCTGTAACTGGCTCTAGCACGTCAGAAGATGTGCTCAAATGCCCAAGGTGGTGGGCAGGTCCCTGGAACTTCCAAGTGCGTCCTTATTCTTCACCATAGCAGGGGAAGATGGAAGAGTGAGGCTGGGTGGAGCTGGGTTGGGTGAGGCTGCTCTCAGTCTCCAAAAAAGCTGGTAAGATAGCTGTCTCAGCAGGGGTCAAAGGTCTGCTCCCAGGCTTCTGGGGAAAGCTGCCAGGGAGGGGCTAAAATGGCCCCACCCAGCCAGAAAGTCTGCTTGTGGAGGCAGAGCCATCTGAGATCCACAATCTAGCTGTCAGGAGTCAGTTTCACTCTTATCCCCACTGCCCTTCTCTGCAGTCTCTTCCTGGCATCTGACAGCAGGCAGGAGCTCAAACTAGCTGAGCTCCCCATCAATGGCAATGTGGGCTGGAAGCTTTCCTGTGTAGGATCCCACCCTGGAGTGAAGGCACAGTCTTCCTGTGGGGGATGGGTGTTCCATAAATGTGCTGTAGCTTGGACCCACACTGCACTCTCTTTTCAGTTCTGGCCGTGAGCGCTCCCTCATCTCCTGAGATTAGTTCACAAATCCTACCTACATGCCCTTAAGCAACACAATCCAGACCTAGGGTTATAGGATCTGGCCTGTGGGCCTGTCCCAAGTCCCTGAAGATCAATCCCTGACTGTGCCATGGAGAAGTGTCCTGGTCCCAAGTTGCCTATGAAATGTGCAAGCAGGTTTGATGTCTCTTCACTTAAAGAGACATATCTACTCTGATGGAGCAGCTGAGGAAGCAGCACCAGGGAGGGCCAGTGACCATAGAGCTCTTAGTCTGAAGACCCCTTAGTCTGCTACAGATTTTTAAGAGGAAAGACTTGAACCCCACCCTCTGTGGAAGCTTCATTGTTGTGGATGCACCAAGAGAGGAGAAACAGATGCTTCTGAGAGCCCTGGTTGAATTGTCTTTCTCAGCAGTTATGAGTGGTGGAGGGTGAGGGGAGAAAGAGAGTCTGAATGGAGGAAAGCTAGCACACTGATCATTTTTGTCCCTCTCTCTGGAAGGTAGCCTGCCAGAATGTCCAAACTCTAGAGTCCCAAGCCATTGGCCCCTGTGGCTCCTGCAGTATGGGCCAGGTTTGGGAAATGTTTGTGTGGGAAGTAATGAGATGAAAAATGAGGGGCTGAAGTCCCCTGGGGAGGACAAAGGTGCCTGTTTGTGTGAAGAAGCAATATGGTGCCTGCTGTCTCAGCTCAGGTCTGTGGTGACCTGAAGTGATCCCAAAGGGGCTGGCAGCCTGGTGCTGTCCTCAAGAAGTTCCCAGTTCATTGGTGGCAACCACTTTTGGGCTCATGAGGGTATAAAGGCTCTCCAGCAGCTCAGGAGCCTGCTGACTGCCAGAGATGTGAGGGAAGGAGAAATAAACCACCTCACCTCCCCTTTTCACTGGATTCCAAGCTCCTTGGGGATTGATCTCTGCTGCTATCTTACTTCTTGTTCTGCTCTACAACTTCTTCCTGTGGAATCTCTGATAGGTTCTGACACTTTTCCCTAGAAATTACACCAGATTTATGTTTGTTTGTTTGTCTGTTTATTATTTCTTTTTCATCTAAAACTTTTGCTTCTTTCTAAGATGATCTGGCAGCTAATATCTCTGATCAGCCAACTTGTCTCCATCTTCTCTATATGTATTCTTGATCTATCTTAAACTAATCTTTTATGTTGATGAAATGAGTACATAAACTACATCACTCTTTCTTGTGTTTAGGATCCCTTTTGCTTGAGAATTTTAATCAAAATTTCTAGTGAAATGCTATATACCCAAGAAGTAAGAAAAGTTTTTCACTTAAAAGGTTAGCATATTTGTGTTTTATGTATGAGCTATGTATTACAATGAGAACAATTTTTCAAAACAATGCTCTTATGAATATATAGTAAAAACATCAAGAATTTTTAATATTACAACCCATATTCATTTTAGATGGCCCACATGAATGGTTTATTGAAAATAATAGTGATTTGTGATGGATCATACATGTAGCCTAAGACTGTTGAATATCACTCAATCTAAGTCAAGTATAAAAAAAGCTATTATTTCTTAATTTTCTTTTTAAATAAATATTTATAAAATTTAATTTTCATGTAGTAAGTTTAGTGTAACAAAACTTGAACAGATCAAATTTGCATAATTAAATTTAGCATAAATTGTGATGACTAATTGATTATAATCTACTTCACTACAGCTGACCTTTTTCAGTCATATAGCAAGAAGCTTGTTAAACCTTGATGGCCCACCACTTTGTCTTAGCTAATTAGTTGAAAAGTAATTGCAAAAGTATGCTTGTAAAACTTTCCTCATTAGAATGGTATTGAGTCACCATTTGGCTTCTGGTTCTATATTTGATGACAAGACCAACTGACCTCTTTGCAAAGTGGATGGGGAACATATCTTTCAAAATTAAATAAAATTATAACACATTATTTATGAGAATCTTATGAGATCAAGTGTGCTATGGCAATAAAGTCAAAGAATGTGTAATTAGAACTGCCTCAGACCATCTAGGCTGATGGTATATGCTACATGTTATCTCCTTAGTGCTTAAATACTGTACTTAGAGTCTGTACCTTCTGGGGCAATATTGCACTGTATAGTGTTATCTGAACATTTTATCTTTCTACAAAATAGATTAAACTACTGCTTTCATGGGATTATTTCAGAGGGTAGGAAAAACTCCTCCAAATCCTGATTTACTTGGTTTTAATTTCATTTGTTTAACTTAAGGTTTTCCTTCCAATTAAAATCAGAGGCTGCCTAAATTTGTGGGTTATATGAAAGCAAGCTTTGATATAGCAGAGAGCATTTCAAAAGGCTATAAAAAGTATGAGGTTTCTATTAAGAGCTGAAAATTAACAGACATTGGATAAACAAGAGTGCTTAAGACACAATTGGCCCATTTCACAATCCCACCTAAGGTCAGGCAGGTATATCCATTCAAATATCAAGGCCAGGGTACATGTTTGCTGCCAGATGTTTTTGATGGTTTAATCTCACTTAATAATTTATAGGTTATTTGATTGATTAATCTCTTCAAATAATTTTATTTAGCATTTATATTTACAAACAACTGTCAAGTCATTTTTATTAGTGGGCATCTACAACAAGCACCAAGGGCATTGAACATCATACATATGCCTTAACATTGAGACCTGAGAGAAGCAAATTCAAGTGGCCTTCCCAATATATTTTAAAACTCAAAGTTAATGAATTAGTGTTGAAATCATCAAGGGAATGTTTGATCTTTTCTTATTTCTGATTTAACCAAACTCTCTTATTGTCTATGACCCAGTGGTTTGAGAGGTGTAATATATGAAGAAGACCCTCTATCACGTTCTCTGTATTCTATTTGACTTCTCTTTAAAATTTACTTTGAAATACTACACAAGTTCAAGAGATCTGTTGTATAACATAATGACTATAGTTAACAATACATCATATTGAAAAATTCTGAGTGGATTAAATGTTCTTATCACAAAAATGATAATTATGTGAGATAAGGCATATGATGATTAGCTAAAT
Organism: Mirza zaza; assembly: GCA_008750895.1. Lineage (NCBI taxonomy): Eukaryota > Metazoa > Chordata > Mammalia > Primates > Cheirogaleidae > Mirza > Mirza zaza. Next base: position 42,898 of record VSMD01118623.1, on the reverse strand, counting down.
TTAGCCATTCTGCAATGTATATATTCCTCAAAACACCATAGTGTACTTAAGAATTGCATATAATCTTATCTATCAATTTTAAAATAAATAAGTAAAAGAAATTACAGCTTTCCTTTTCATATCTTTTAATTATAACTTCTATATCAGCATCTTGCATAATAAATTTCATGTTATTTAACAACTAAAAATAGATTATGCACTTTAAGTATGAACTTATTGAACTCTTATTAGCCTTTTGTTTAATAAAGAGGCCAAAGCTTCCCTTGAAGTGGAAATTTCAGGAGCTACAGAGAGCCATACTAAATTGCAACTGCTTTGATGATTGCCTGTAAGTCTCACTCTGATTTATTGACATGATGGTTTATAGAATTCAATTGATTTGATTTCAAAAAGTAGAAAGGTATTATGTATTAAGTTATCATGATGACCTACGGTTCCTAAGTGAATTCATCAGGGGAAAAAAACCTGCAAAAGTGAAACATTCTATGACTCTGGGTTTCAATTTCAGCTATTTAAAAATTGGCAGACTGGGAGAGAAAAATGCTTTAGCCAGACACAGTCAATAAGCAACCAATCTGCTAGGTAAAGACAATCTACTTACCTGATTTTTGGTTCTGACTCTTCTTGTCCCTTGAGCAGTGACACCTATATCTAAGCAGATAGTTATTATTATTATATCAATGACCAGAAAATTGACCCTATACTCACATCAAAATAAAAAGTTAAAACTTTGTGATTTTTTTTAAAGAATGAGAAACATTAAGAATGGAGAGTTAGAATACCACATATTATTTTAAAGATAGCATCTTACACCCTTAAAATCACCTAGGAACTAGTTTATAAATATAGCAAGATCAAGAAAATGTAAGCTTAATGTGCTATTTCTTTTTATGTAGGACTGTATTTCCTTTAAGCAAGTTACTCGTTACTTAATAATATGCACTCTTTTAGCTCAATAATTAAAGGGTAATGATTTACGCTTTTGAAAAATTAAAATGTTCTCTAAGAGTTAAATATGAGGCCAAAATCAGCTATATTTAATTTCCCATTTCCCATTCTAGACTACTCTCAGATACCAAATTAGCTCTTCTAAGTTGGCTTCTTATTTAAATTAGAGATGCGACAAGGTGTATACTGTGAAGTGAGAGAGGGACTAGCCTCAGAATGAGGAAAGGATGATGCTTAAGTATCTGACATTTTTCTTTATAACCTTTCACCCTTCCTGTAACTGGCTTTACATTGTTTTTTAATTACAAATTTGTATGGAAAGTAAAAAGACATAAAGACTAAAAAGGGCCTACAATGTATAATCATATTAATCTACTTATGGCATTTTAGATTTATTATAGTGAATTGTGTCATTCTGTTTACATATAAGGATTTTGAATAATCCGATATCTCTCTTAACCATCTGGAAAATTGGAAAATAAACAGAAGAGCATTACAGAATGGATTTCACTGTGAAGAAATAGTAAATAATAAGTCATTCTAAACTAATCATCAGTATATAAAAATGTATTATAAATATTTTACTATTTGCCTTTATTTCACATAGATGATGAAAAAATGAGTTCCAAATGAAAGAAAACCTATATATCAGTTAGAAAAAAAATTTCATTTCCTGATAGAATCTTATTCTTTACTGTTAAATTTACTTGCCCTGTATAAGAAGCTACAGACTGGAAGAAACATCCAATACAAATATTTTATCACAATACTTCCCAAGATTTTCCCCATCTGATATTATTTGTTTAATGACCTTATTTTCCACCTCAGTAGAAGCTCCACGTATGCTGGGACCATGTCCCTCACATGTACTACTGCATCCCACAGCATCTAACACAATACCTGGTACATACTGGATTCCTAATAAACAGTTGTTTTATAAATTAATTTCAGAAACAATTGATTGAACTACTTGTTCCCGGAATGCTAAGCCATGTAAGAAGTAAGTCTGACTTCCCTGGACACCATGCAACTTGTTGACCATGTTGCACTCTGGGTCAACAGTCCCAAATAAGTCCAGACATCCCCACCAAAGTGCCAGACATGTGAGTAAAGGTCTCTTGGAATGTCCAGATAAACTAAATGTCATGGAATGACCTCTGTCAATGCCACATGACATAGAAGGACCACCCAGCATAGCTCTGCCCAAATTCTAGAGCCAAAATTTTGGTAGTTACAATGAAATGATTATTGTTTTAAGCTACTAAAATTTAGTGGTAGTTTGTTATGCAGTAATAGATAATTGGACCAATATATAACAATATGAATTTTTAAAAGCATTAAAAATCAGACCCCCAAATTAAATGGACATCTTGTTTTCAATTCCTGTCATAGGTTAAAATAGATTAAATAGAGGTGGTATCAATATTTTAGAGAAGAATGCAATGAAAATATTTTTTTAGACTGGTAAATCAAGCTACTTCAGCATAACATTTTACAAAGTATTCTATGATATCCTTGTAGAGGGCAAACTATAGGCTCAAAAGATGCATTGGTATGTGGAGCCATGACTTGTTAAAGAATAATACTCAAAGGATGTTGATTAATTACTTGGTTTCAGTCCAGCAGAATACCTATAATGGAGTGCCACAGGGTATTCTCCTTGTCTCTGTTCTATTAATATGTTTTCATCAATGATTAAGATATAAAAAACCTTATTTATAAAGAATAATACTCAATGTTTGTATGTAATACAACATGCAATACAATAAATGCCACATACATTATGGAAATTAATTAAACAATCTGAAACATACCAAAAATCAGATAAACATTTTCCTTTTTATTATAAAACACATATAACATTACATTTACCATCTTAATCATTTATAGTTCAGTAGTGTTAAATACATTCACATTGTTGTGCAACAGATCTCTACAATGTTTTCATCTTGCAAAAGTGAAACTTCAAACTCATTAAATACTAACTCTTCCTTCATCCTCCTCTCAGCCCTTGGCAACCTCAATTCTACTTTCTGTTTTTATGAGTTTGACTACTCGGATATAAGTGGAATCATATAACATTTGTGTTTTGTGACTGATTATTTCCTTTAGCATAATATCTTCAAGGTTTGTCATTGTTGTATATAATGTGTCAGCATGCTTCTCTTTTTAAAGCTGAATAATCTACTGTATGTATATAGCACATTTTCTTTATCTGCTGACAGATAAATATTCTACTTGGCTATTATGAAAAATGCTACAATGAACATGATTGTTCAAATATCTCTTCAAGATCCTGCTTTGAACTATTTTGGGTATATAACCAGAAGCGGGATTGCTGGATCATATAGTAACTCTATTTTTAATTTTGGGGGGAACCTCTATCCTATTTTCCATAATGGCTGAGACATCACCGTTTTACATTCCCACTGATGGTGGATAAGGGTTTCTATTTCCCCACATCTTAGCCAGCTCTTCTGAGTAGCCATCCTAATGGGCATAAAACAAGATAAACTTTCAAATGTTTAGGAAGAGAGGGGAAAGACCTGGTTTTCTGGCACTTCAACTAACACTTGTTGATCACAAGTTTAATGTCAGTCAACGGTGTAATGGCTACTAAAATGCTGATTTAATTTTAGGCAACATGGATAGAATTGCAGTGTCCAAATCATGGTAGATAAGACTTTCACTCTGTTCTGAATTGTTTACATCATATTAGAGCATTATTTTCAATTCTGAATGCCATATTATAAAATACAAAGTGGAATATGTTCTAAGAATTTCTATCAGGATGGAGAATATGGGAATTTTTTTTTAATTTCAGAATATTACAGGGGTACAAATGTTTAGGTTACATATATTGCCTTTGCCCTGCCTAAGTCAGAGCCACAAGCATGGAATTTTTAATTAAGAGAAACAATTGAAGGTACTAGAAACCTTGTTGAATAGAAGAGAAGCCCACAGGGAAATATAATTATTTTGAATATATAAAGGAATGTTGATCAGGACACTATTTGTTCCTGCTGCTCTAAAAATTGAAATGGAGTCTAAAAGATGGAAGAACCTAAGAGCCTTCTATCATTTGGAACTGTCCAATAGCAGAATGGGTTCATTTCAGTATCCTGATTCTCCCCTTTCAGTTGACAGTCCAAGAAGAGAGTCACTGACGATTTTCAAGGAGATTGTAAAAAGGAAATTACACTATTATGCACTCTAAACTACTTCCTACTCAATATGCCATGATTACATTTTTAAATAGTAAAATAAAACTAATTCTGAATTTCATAAAACTAACTCATTTCCCAGTTCTACCAAGCAGTACTTGTGTGCAAACACACACACACACAGAGTTGGGTATTTTTTAATATACTAGTAACCAGTGTCAATTACCTCCCTCCAAATGTCTTTCTTATTCATTGTGTCAAATAATTATCTAAAAGCATTATAGAATGATGAATGGAAAAGATAAAGAGCCAATACTACTGCCCGTTAATATTTCTCACATTCTCAGCTTTTAAAATTTGATGGATTGTTTTAGTCATTTTCAAGATGTCTTTACACAAGTTATCTTTGACAAAATGCACTTTCCAAATGCTGCTGACATGTAGCATATTGCTGTTAAAGTCAGATGATAGGAATGTCTGTTTATTATTTATCCTATTAGTATATATGTGGTACATACAAGTTTGGGCTTTAGCAGAACAACATGTTTAACTTCTCTGGACATGCAGAAGGCATAGGAAATGTTCGATTTATAGCACTGAGAATTACTATAAAATCTCTTCATGATGTTTAGCAAGGCTGGGTCAAGAATAACCAACCACTTATGAAAAATTGTGAAAAGTGTTATATTTTTAAGTGCTTTTCTTTGGCAAAACTCAAGATAAATAGGGGCTAGTGATTAAAAAAAAAAAAGAGAAAGCATCCATTCTATTCTCCATCAGATTATGAAATTTAGTATACATTTTCAGCCTTCTCTCCCTACTTCCTCACTAACCTCTTTTACCCAGACAGATCACTGCTTGAACAAGTCAAAAAGTCCATCCTGTATTAGGAAATTTATCTCTATTTCCTCTGTGTACTCTGAGGAAGGGGTCACCATTTCCTTACACATATATCCTTGTGTGATCCATTAATATTAATCTATTCCCTTTGTATATGGTAAAGGAATTCAATTTCATAGATGATATGTTCGAGTCAAGTAATTTGAATTATTATTCTTGGCCCTGTTCTCAAAATATCACTGTAACCTTATCACAACCTAACAAACTTTTAAGGAAAAATATCTATTTTTATGCCATCATTAAAAACTGAAACTCATATTTTTCCTACTAGTTAATTTCACAGATGGGAGTAAAAGCAAGGCATTTCTTCAGGATGAATCTCCACTTTGAAATTATGGTTTTCCAAAAACTTTGGCTTTGTGTAAGTTGGCTTTGTTACTTTAAAAAAAAATCTTAGCTGTTCATTTTAATGCTACAACCTTAATTAATTTTATAAACCACATACTTAGCCAAGAATGTCAAATATAGTATCACTTTCTGATTTTTTTATGATCTTTGCTTTTATAATTCCAGCATTTGCAGCTTCAGTTAAAGTCCAAAAGTCATATCACTTAAACTTAAGACAGTAAGACCAGATGATCAATTATGGAAATCCTAGAAAGGGCCATTTGAGCAGCCAAAAAACAAAATGGAAAATAACCAAATATTAAGCAACTAAAAATTTCCAATAAGAAAGGAAAATTGACAGACTTCCAGGGGAGTACTGCCCATAAGAGATCTATTTTTTTTCCTAGTCTTTGAAAACTTCATGTTCTTCAAAAGGATTTTCCTACCCTGATTCTTCCATCTGATGTCTTAGTTGTCTAGGTCCTATTTATGAAGAAGTCCCCAAAGGCAATCACAGCAGCAACAAAAATAAATAAATGGGACATGATCAAACTAAAAAGCTTCTGTACAGCCAAAGAAACAGTCATGAGAGTAAACAGACAACCTACAGAGTGGGAGAAAATTTTTGCATCCTACACATCCGATAAGGGGTTGATAACTAGAATATACTTAGAACTCTCGAAAATCAGCAAGTAAAAATCAAATAACCCTATTAAAAAGTGGGCAAAGGACTTGAACAGAAACTTTTCTAAAGAAGACAGAAGAATGGCCAACAAACATATGAAAAAATGCTCACCATCTCTAATCATCAGAGAAATGCAAATCAAAGCCACAATGAGATATCACTTAACTCCAGTGAGAATGGCCTTTATCAAAAAGACCCCAAACAACAAATGCTGGCGTGGATGCGGAGAGAGAGGAACACTCCTACACTGCTGGTGGGACTGCAAACTAGTTCAACCTCTGTGGAAAGCAATTTGGAGATACCTTANCCAAAAGATCCAATTACACTCTACAAGAAAGACACCTGCACTCGAATGTTTATAGCAGCACAATTCATAATCGCAAGGCTGTGGAAGCAGCCCAAGTGCCCATCAATCCAAGAATGGATTAATAAAATGTGGTATATGTATACCATGGAGTACTATTCAGCTCTAAGAAACAATGGGAATATAGCACATCTAATATTTTCCTGGTTAGAGCTGGAACCCATACTACTAAGTGAAGTATCCCAAGAATGGAAAAACAAGAACCACATATACTCACCAGCAAACTGGTATTAACTGAGCAGCACCTAAGTGGACACATAGGTACTACAATAATAGTGTATTGGGCAGGGGGACGGAGGGTGGGGAGGGATGGGTAGATACATACATAATGAGTGAGAAGTGCACCGTCTGGGGGATGGTTATGCTGGAGACTCAGACTTGGGGGGGGAGGGGAGAAAGGGCATTTATTGAAACCTTAAAATCTGTATCCCCATCATATGCTGAAATAAAAAAAAAAAATAAAAAAAATAATAAAAAAAAAAAATAAGTTCAAAAGATCCCACATTTTCTTATGGAATCCTCTCTGTCCAAGAGTTTTTAATAATTGGAAACTAATTTGGGGGGTATGAGACTATGTTTCATCATAATGTATTGATAGTTAAAAGTGGGTTTGTTACAATGCAATATTATTCAGTCATATAAAGGAATGGAGTAGTGATACATGCTACAAATGGATGAACCTCAAAAACAATATGCTAAATGAAAGAATTTAGCCCCCAAATGTCAAAATGTCACATACTACATGGTTCCATTCATATAAAACATCCAGAGTAGGTAAATCCAAAGAGACAGAAAGCAGATTAATAGTAGCCAAAGCTTGGGGGAGGGAGGAATGAGAAGTGAAGTTCTAATGGGTATAGAGCTTTATTTGGGGGTTATGAAAATGTTTGGGGACTAGATAGAGGTGATGGTTACACAGCACTCTGAGTGTACTAAATGAAAATGCTCCTAAATTGAAAGTGATTAACTTTATGTTTTGTGAATTTCACCTAAATTAACCAAAAATTAATTTGTTGGATGATGAGTTCTGAATATGCAGTAATATTCCACTGTTTTTTAATGTATAAAATGATGTACAATCTTCCTTATTCACTGATTCCATATTTGAGAATTTGCGTACATGCTAAAATTTGCTTTGCCAGCAAAATCAATACTCACGTTGCTTTCTTGGTCTTCACAGACATGCAGAGAGTGGCAAAAAATTGAGTTGTCCGTTGCACACATTGCCAGCTGAATTCAAACAAGGCGATGCTCTCTGCCTTCTAGTTCCAGTTCTCGTTCTATAAACAAGTGTCCTTTTCTTGATCTGCTTACTGCCATGTTTTTGCATTCTTTTGGGTTTTTTTAGTGGTTTCACTGTTTAAAATGTCCCCAACCATAAAGTGAAACTGCTGTCTAATGCCTTAAGTACAAGAAGATGTGCCTTATGGAGAAAATACCCATATTAGATAAACTTCCTTCGGGCATGGGTTATAGCACTAATGGCCATGAGTTCAATGTTAATAAAGTAACAATATATATTAAGTAAGGTATCTTTAAACAGAAACACACATAAAACAAAGTTATGCATTGATTAGTTGATGAAGATGTTGTAACAAAAGGTTCGCAGGCACCTAACTCTGTATTTCCTATAAGAGTCACAGTTCAATATTCACAAATTCAATGTTCAAGCTGATGTTATAGAACATGACACCCTCCAAAATAAGAATCAACTGTATAGAAAAACAAATATGTAGATCAGTGAATATTGGCACATGGTAAAATAAAACCCAGAAATTTCTTGTAAATAAAAATTCGTAAGACACCTAGGGTCTTGTAAGAAAAAATGCAGTTCTGCATTTTAGTAAGAAGCAAGTCAAGGTTTGAATTTCTATATAGATAGCTATGGAATATGCATATAAACAAATCCTTCAGTAGGAAATTGTACAAAGCATACAAGATATAATAAATTTGAAGAATTTCTAATTCATGCTATACCATGCACTAAGAGCAAATATTTTATTTTTAATATTCATAGCAGGTAACACAAAAAAATTAATGAATTCTAATATATACTATTTCAATAAAATATCACTATATAAAAAGAAGGAAAAAGTTTAAAAGTATATGTATTGTCGAGGCTGTATAGCCATCTTCAACCTCAGAAACTAGAAATCACCATCTTCAAAGCCATATAAATCATTTTTCTCAAAAGCTCATCTGCCAGTGCCTCTGCTTACATCCCCTTGATTTTCTTCACTGCTCTTATCCACTGTATTAGGAATCGAGACATCTCTATTTTATTCCAACAATAAATCCGGTTCAACAACAAGAGCATTATTGTATACACATTTCTGAAATAATTTCATCCTGTTATTTTTTCCTTTGACTCTCTATATATTTTTGGTAGTGAAATGCTATACTTCTAATATATTTATAAAATTTTATTGATAATATTTTGACAAATCAGGATTGTATAGATTTATGAGGTGCAATGAGATATTTCAATATATGTACACAATAGATAATTAACATACCTATCATCTCACCTATCATTTTTTATGGTGAGACATTTGAAATTTACTCTCCTAGTTATTCTGGAAAATATAATACAGTTGTACCATGGTATCCATGGGGGATTTGTCCCACATCCTCTCATGGGTACCAAAATCCAAGGATGCTCAAGTCCCTGTTATAAAATTGCATAGTGTTTGCATATCACCTGTGCACATCCTACAATATACTTTAAATCATCTCTATATTATAATACCAAATGCAATATAAATTCTATGTAAACAGTTGTTAGACTGCATTGTTTAGGGAATAATAACCAACAAATCTGTACTTCTTTAGAATAAATGCAACTTTTTCAAATATTTTTTATCCCTGCTTGGTTGAATTCATGGATGCAGAACCCACAGATACAGAGGGCCAACTCTATATCATTACTGACTATAGTCACCCTGCTGTGCAATAGATTTCCAAACCTATTGCTTGTCTATCTGAAACTTTGCACCCCTTGATCAACAACTTCCCATTCCCATACCATACGGTTTTGATTACTATAGCTTTGTCGAATATTTGAAGGCAGGTAATATGATGCCTCCAGCTTTGTTATTTTTGCTCAAGATTGTTTTGCCTATTTCGAGTCTTTTGTGGTTTAATATGAATTTTAGAATTTTTCTCCATTGTTTTTCTATGAAAAATTACATTGGAATTTTTATAGGGATTGCATTTAATCTGTAGATCACTTTGAATAGTATGAACATTTTCACAATATTAATTCTTCCAATCTATGAACAAATGGGATATTTTTTCATTTATTTGTGGTGTCTTTAATTTCTTTCTTTCATCAGTGTATTGTAGTTTTCAGTATACAGGTATTTTACCTCCTTGGTTGAATTTACACCTAAGCATTTCTTTTGTTGCTTTAATAAATGGGATTATTTTCTTAATTTTCTTTTTGGGCAGTTAATTATTTGTATTTAGAAATCCCATTGATTTTTGTGGAGTCTCATGGGTTTTTAATTTTTAATTATTATGCTACATAATAGTTATATATTTTTATAGGGTACATGTGATGTTTTGATACAGGGATACAATGTGTATTAATCAAACCAGGGTAATTAGTTATCCATCACCTCAAGCATTTAACTTTCCTTTGTGTTAGGAACATTCCAATTCCACTCTTTGATTATTTTAAAGTACACCCTAACTTATTGTTGATTATAGTCACTTTGCTGAGCTATCAAATATTGTTCATTCTATCTCACTATATTTTGCACATATTAATCATCCTAACTTTATCCCCCTCACCCCATTACCCATCCCATCCTCTGGTAACCATCATTTTACTCTCTGTCTCCATGAAATCAATTGTTTTTAATATTTAGCTCCCGCATAGGAGTGAGGACATGAAAGATTTGTCTTGTGCTTGGCTTCTTTCACTTAACGCTCATGTTGTTGCAAATGGCAGGATTTGGGGTGGTTTTTGTGGCTATATAAAATTCCATTATCTATACATATCACAATTTCTTTATCCATTCATCTGTTGATGCACACTTAGGTTGATTCCAAAGATTTGAGTGGTTCAATGTTCTTCTTCAAGTTTAGATGTATGAGTGTCAAACAGATCCAGGATTAAGACTGGCAATTGCTTGCTATGTTTGTCTTTTTCCCACATACATACTAGAGTATTTTTCCTGATAATTTTGAGGATTACAGTATTGAAAAATGAAAAGAAAGGGAAAAAAAAAACAATATTCCAGTGTTTTGCTGTCAGTCTTATTTGGTGAATTGAAACTGGTAAAGTTCTTTACTTTGACATCCACTTTGAAAGTCCTCTTCCATTGTGGCCACTTTATAGTTTCTACAGGGAGAACATGTTTGACACCTGTAGCACCTTTTAGCTTTCCTTTTTCTCCAAGTTCTTATTTCTTTGTTTTGCAGCTCGATCACCTTATCCTTTTATAAAGTCTTACCATTTGTCACGAACCTAATGTTTTGGTAATATCTCTGTGGTTTCCAGGCAATAAGTAATGATAACATTACATTTAAATCTGTAAGACGGGGAAGATAAACAAAACTGTATACTTCAACTCATCTGTACAAGCTGTTGTTTCTAATTTTTCATAGCTACCCCAAAGTTAGAAAACTAATTTTGGTTGCTATGCTCCAACACTTAAGGGGTAGCATTACTTCTGTATCCAAATATTTTTCACCTCTTTAGCTGAGTCTTACATCCACAACAATAAGGCAAGATAATTTTTAAATACATATTGGGAGAATGGAGTCGCTGGTGGCAATGTGCCAACATGTGTAAAATTAGGACGTAATTAAATAACTTATTAAGATTATAGTAGGAATGTGATAATATTTCTGAAATGTTTTAAAACTGATACGTACTTCACAAGTGAAAGGTATTTCCATGACATTATGATCAAGATAATATCTTATATTTAGCCAATATCTTCCCCAAATAAGGTGAGGAAAAAGTTCCACAGTGTTTATCTGTCTGGTTCTATCTTCACTACATGCCTTGGGAGCTTGTATTTAAATTAAATTTACCAGTGCCAGTTCTCAAGATCAATTTAATCAGGATTCCTAACTTCAGACCCAAACACTTAGTACCATCATATGTCACTTAGTGACTGGGATAAATTCTGAGAAATGCATATTTAGGTGATTTTGTCAATGTGCAGGCATCATAGTGTGAACTTACACAAACATAAATGGTATACCCTGCTACAAACTTAGGCCACAAACCTGTATAGCATCCAGGCATATCTAAGATCTAAGCATATCTAAACATTCAAGAGATACAGTAAAAAATGTGGTCTAAAAAACAAAACTGGTATTCCTGCATAGAGCACATGGCATGAATAGAGTTTGCAGGGCTAGAAATTGCTCTGCATGAGTCAGTGAGGGAGTGGTGAGTGTGAAGGCCTAGGACATTACTGTATACCACCTGTAGATTTCTTTTTTTCTAGAGGAATTTTTTTGGGGGCATATTATGGGGGTACAGATTTTAAGGTTTCAATAAATGCCCTTTCCCTCCCCTCCCCCCACAAGTCTGAGTTTCCAGCATGACCATCCTATAGCTTTTTAAAACACCGTATGCTTAGGCTACACTAGATTTATTCAAAAGTATAGTTTTCTTTATTCAATAATAAATTAACCTCAGCTTACTGTACTTTTTTACTTTATAAAGTCCTTAATTATTTTTTACTTTTTGACACTTACATAGTAATACTTAAATCTTAAAACACAAACACATCATACAGCTATACAAAAATACTTTCTTTATATCCTTATTTTATATGCATTTTTCTGTTTTAATTTTTTTTTTTACTTTTTAAACTTTTTTGTTAAAAACTAATACATGAGTGGATTAATAAAACATGGTATATGTATACCATGGAGTTCTACTCGTCCACAAAAGACAATGGTGAACTAACACCTCTTGTATTATCCTGGATGGTGCTGGAGCCCATTCTTCTAAGTGAAGTATCACAAGAATGGAAAAACAAGCACCACATGTACTCACCATTAAATTCGAACTAATTTATCAACACTTATGTACACATGTAATAGTAACATTCATCAGGTGTCAGGCAGGTGGGAGGGGGAGGAGGAGGTGATTATATATTCACACCTAATGGATGTAGTGTGCACCATCTAGGTAATGGGCACGCTTGTAGCTCTGACTCAGGTGGTGCAAAGGCAATATATGTAACCTAAATGTTTGTACCCCCATAAAATTTTGAAATTAAAAAAAAAAACTACTACAGATACACACACATTAGTCTAGGCCTACACAGGGTCGGGATCATCAGTCCACTGTTTTCAACCTCCGCATCTTATCCCACTTGAGGGTCTTCAGGGACAGTGACAGGCATGGAGCTGTGATCTCCTGTGATAACAATGACTTCTTCTGGAATATCTCCTGAAGCATCTACCTGTTAATGGCTGCTATACAGTCAACTTTTTTTTTTTTAATAAATAGGAGTATACTCCAAAATAACGATAAAAAGTTTAATATAGTAAATTCATGAGCCAGTAACATAGTTGTTTATCATCACTATCAAATGTTATGTACTGTACATGATAACATGTGCCATACTTTTATATGACTGGCAGCACAGTAGATCTGTTTATTAGAGCATCATCACAAACGTGTGAGTAATGTATCACACTGCAACATTATGACAGCTATGACGTCACTAGAGGATTGGAATTTCTCGGCTCCTTCATCTATGCAGTCTTTCATCCGAAACGTTGTTATGCAGCACATGACTGTATTTGCAAATACAGCTCTAGATGATTAGAGTGCACAATGCCAGTTGGGAATCGCTGTTCGGGACCTTTCGAGGTGATGTTAGGCAACAGAAGAAACAGCAGACACCCTCCTTTTCTATGTGAGTTTAATGAGAATGCCTTCAGTGCTGAATTTTAAATACAGTCGTAGCTTGTGGTTTTAGATAATCTCAAGTTATTAAACAGTCTCCTATTCCTTTTCTTCATTCAGGAATTTATATTTGTAAAAAAAAAATGTTCGAAACTTCCGCTTTCAGTGCCTTATTATCCTCTGTCTCACTTTATATATTTATCTTCAATCCTCCTTTGATCTATGTCTATATCTTATTTTATCTATATCGATATTATACATATTCTCCCTCTTAGTTTATAACATTTGTATTATTTTTCCTTAAGTGGTGTTCGCAAAAAGCATAAACTCCCAGGCAATGGCATCTTGAAACAAGTTTTAGGCTTGAAGTCTACAAGCCTAAGTTTGTATTATTTTCTCTTACAATTCCAATTAGAAAACAATCTCACCTTGGGCAAGTGATTTAACCTTTCTTGTATGAGATCTCTTACCTTTAAAATGGGGGCGATAATACCGTGAATCTCAGGTTATGAGGATTAAATAGAACAGTTTACTTGAAAGTAGTTTGTAAACTGTAGAGTTCTGGGTAAATGATAAAATGATAGACATCACGTAAGTGTTAGAACTGGACTAGAAACCAAGTTATCTAATTCCCAGATGGCGTGCTTCCCACTCATGCTTCCCACTTTAAAACAATATGCTAAAGCAGATTTGTCAGTTGTGGACCAAGCTAATCCTTCAACAGTGACTAACAGGAAGACAAGAAAATGTGGGAAGGGGCAGCAATCATATTTTATATCTGTACGTGTGTGTCTCTCCATGAATTTGTCTGTCAATCACTTTCCAAAGGCCAAACAAGCTAGAGGCAAGTCTCCTGGAGCATCAGTGATTAGTTCAACAGAGAATATGAAACAAATTAGATAATATCACCATGACAACCCAGGCTATTTCATACTCATCCACATTTTTCATAGTATGTGTTTGGCAAAAAGCTGACCTAAAAAAAATGCTCATGTAATGAGATTTTTGAATTATGAATTCCATTCCATTCTTAAACTGCTTTTCATTTTGTTTTCTGTTAGCTCCCTTTTTACAATTTAGAATTAGACAAGAAAATAGAAAAAATGCATTTGGCTGTAACACAATTAAGCAAAACAGGATTGTAGTGCATAAAAAGGGCATGTCCTCTCCTCTTGCCCACACTAAGCCTTTGGTTTCCCAGAGTAGCCCTCATTGACAGTTTTACATACATCCTTCTGAGATTATTTGAGGCATACAAAAGCATGCACACACACACACACATTTTATAATGCACTATCGATCAAGATATATATTATTTATTATCTATTTCTGTAGCATAGCTTTACAAAAGTGGGATTTTTTTTAAGGACAAGGGACATGTGTGTGTTTAATTTAAGAAAAAAAATTTACAGATTTTCCAAAATGTAAAATGACAATCATACTAAATGTATGAGAGTAGGGAGAAGGATAAAGGAGGTTAAAATGGGTAGAAAAATAGAAACATTTTTAGTTCCTGGATACAGAGTTCCCTGGAGAGCTCACTTGAAGCCAAACATACCCTTCCTTTCTGCATTTGTATGAACCAATAACTTTTCTACTTTTCTTTGAACTGATTCAAATATGGTTTTTGCACTTGCAGCTGAAATGGTTCTAACTAGTAATGATGTACAAGGTAAATAAGGTGAAGACTGTGGTTCTCAGTAACCACAAGTGGTCTATTATTTTTCCTCATTTTTGTTCCAGCCTTGTTTTCTTATATTGTCTTTTAAATTAGGGGAAGGTAGTCGTTATCATTGCAGTATTCCCTGCCCTGAATGCCTCTCTCTCTTGATGTGTGTGACCAACCTCAGGCACACTGAAGCTGCCTGCTGATTTGAGAATGTATTCTAGAATTCTCTTCTAGTCACACCTTAGCTTTCATACTTTTTCACAAAAGGCTCTCTTGCACTTGCGATTTTCATAAGGACTGTGTATAATGAACACCCTGTCAGTGCCTACTTATAGGCCTTCTCTCCCTGAGGCTTCGACCAAACTGAAAGGTGGGTCTGGCCAGAGACTAATCATCAATATGTAACTCTGTCCTCCAAAATCTCCCTCCAAAATCTTCCCAACAAATCCCTTATTCTATGAAAGCCTTCCTTTCCTCTTTCCAGTGGTTCTTCAATCCTCAAACCAGTCCAGTGGATACAAAGTTTGTGCACAACTTGGAAGTTTTTATCGCCACAATAAATGTCACTGTATTTTCTCCAAACAATGATCTTCAAAAACAATGAAGCACATAGATCCATTATGTGTCATTCCCAACAATGAGATGATGACATTTCCCTAACAACATAAATTTTGATAGATTTATTCTGTCATCATAAGCACAAATACACACTTAGTTTATATACTGATTCCAATTGATAATGACACAGCTGTGAGTAGGAGACACAAAATCAAAAATAACCATTAGAGAAAATACCCTTAAATGCTATTCCTATTAAAAATCTGCCTCTGACAAATATATTTAAGCAAGTTCAGTGGTTACTCATTTTTGTATACTTGGCATGCTTTCAAACTACTTAATACAGTTTTCAGTATATGATGCATAATGTTCAAAAACTACACCCCCTATTATGTTCATTTCTCCAATTTTATTAATATAAATAGGAGAATTTGCTAAAATTATAACAGGCCTAACTATACACCATTGCTTCATTCTAAAATATAGGTATGACTCTTCACTGCCCGTATGTTTTAACATCAAAATTTTTAGGTAAAAATAATTTAATTAAACCCTTAATTAAAGAATGTCTGACTAGCTGCAATGGTAGCCATGTATGTGGTATTTTCTTGGGTACAATCTGTGCCTGACTTTGATCTCATATGGATTTTGTGATTGGTTGAATTACAAATAAAATAGAATGCCAGAATGTTTGGCATCTCACCAGTATGGTGCAGGGCTAACAAAATCAAAATTGGGAAGCTGTCAAATGGGTGCCCCAACACATTTTCTTAAGTCTAACATATTTTGGTTGAAAAAGAAATATAGAATAATGTGGAAACAAGTCAATGTTGATTACAGATCAGTCACCAGAAGGTGACAAGCAAAGGCGATGTCTAAGAAAGAATCAAGAACTATAAAATTCATAGAATTTAAAGAAATAAATATTAAATATTGTCACTATGGTAAATCAAAGTAATTCTGATGAATGGTATCTCCCATGTGAGCAATTTTGGAATATTAGTTGTTCCACTGCGTCTTGAAGCCTGTGTCTTTAGGCCTATTGCCAAGGTCATATGGAAAATGTGATTTTGAGAATGCTAAGGAAGACGTGCTAAAGGGACAAGTGTTTTGACAGGGAGTGGTTTATTAGACTCATGGAATGTTGAAGAGAAGATAACCCGCTTTGTCTTTAGAACATAAAATATATCAATGATGCATACAAGCACATATCCATGATACACATCTGCCATAATATGTATATCCACACTAATGTGTTTATTACAGAGAAACACATAAAAATGGAACTATGAGAATAAAATCCTGTCTAGAATTTCCACTTCTGGAGGAGGCAGAAATCTGTGTTAGACTAATTCTTATACCAAGAAAATATAAAGTGATAGATAAAATATAAAATCACCTCCTTGAAGGCATTAGGCAGCTATGATGGCAGCTAGTACTTGAAGGACCCAGGGGTAAGACAAAAGGAAAATTTACTGAAAGGAGAATAACATTCCATATTATTTTTCTTCTCACTGCAAAAGCAGAAATTGGAAAGCTGAAAAGTAAGCAGAGCTACGAACAGTGCCATGGATTGGGGATGAAAAACATTGACTGTCAGGCCTAACAAGATGAAATGACATAAGGAAATACTCCAGCTTTATGTTAGAACTCACAAAGGAAAGCACCCTATAATATTCACAAATCTAAAATATCCCAGACCCTATAAATACTGAAAGTCTAAATGAATTAATTCAATCCATGAGAGATTATGGTGATCCATTCCTTCTCTATCAAAATTCTAAAAGAAATGATTCATATAAACAGATAGCATCATCTACATCCTTTATGATGTTTATACATTTGGCTGGTATTAAATAAAAAATTGCCAGAAAAAAAACATTCTTTGATAAAGAGAAAAAAGGAAAATAAAATGTATACAAGAAGTTATTCAGTTTTTGAAATATTAGACTTTTAAGTAACCTCAATAAATATATTCAAGAAAGTAAAAAGAACATGGAAAATTTTATCAGAGAACTATAATTCTTAAAATAATACCAAAATTATTGAATATAAAAATGTAATAGCTGAAAATAAAGTCAATAGATGAGTTTCCCAATGGATTATACACAGCTGAAGAGAGGATTGGTAATCTGAAAGATAGATCCCTAGAAAAAGTCCCTTCTGAAACTCAAAGAATGAGCAGATACAAAAACAGAAGAACAAAAAGAGCTTAGAAGACATATTGTATAAGGTGCAGAGGTCTAATGTGCTGCAAATGACATCCATAAAAAGAAAGGAAACAGAACACATCAGAAGCAATATTTGAATGAGTAATTTCTGAGAATTTTTCAAAAATAAATACAAAGGGCCACAGATGTGAAACATACTATGTAATCTAAACATCTTAATAATAAAGTATGGTATATAATAACGGAACTGCTGGAAAAACAGAAAATCTTAAAAGCAGCCAGAAAAAGAACACATTTCTTTGAAACAAAGAACATAAATCTTACAGCTGATGTCCCAACAAAAATGTTGGAACTCTGAAAACACTGGAATAACTGCCAACAAGTTACAGAAATAAAAGATATATATTCCCTTATATCTATTAAGGGAATTAATCAGAAATTTTAGAAATTCTCACAGACTTCTGGTTTCACTTGAGATGAAGAAAATCTACTGAATCTAATTTCTTCCAGTGATGATAACTAAAATCTCTAGGCAGTATATAAAAAGCAACTAAATGAGGGTTCTTAAAAATAAAGTGATACTTCCAATTTGTTCTTATTACTTAAGGTTGCATTGGCTATTCAGCATCTTTTCTGGTTCCATATGAAGCATAAAACTATTTTTTCTGCATCTATGAAAAAATGACATTGGTATTTTAATGGGAATTGCATTGAATCTGTAAATAACTTTTGGTAGTGTAGACATTTTAACAGTGTTTATTCTGCCAATCCATGAACATAAAAACAGAGACATATATCAGAACAGAGAATCCAGATAAGAAACCTTCCTCATCTTGCCATCTGATTTGTGACAAAGCAGACAGAACATACACTGGGGTAAAGGATCTCTATTCAATAAATGGTGCTGGGAAAATTGGACAGCCACATGTAGAAGACTAAAACAGGATCCACACCTCTTACAACTCACAAAAATTAATTCATGATGGATAAGAGACTGAAACCTAAGGCATGAAACTATAAGAATTCTAGAAGAAAAATGTTAGAAAACTCTTATAGATATTGGCCTAGGAAAAGAATTTATGAAGAAGACCCCAATGGCAATCACAGCAACAACAAAAATAAATAAATGGGACCTGATAAAATTTAAGTGTTTCTGCATAGCTAAGGACCAATCAATAGAGCAAATAGACAACCTGCAGAATGGGAGAAAATATTTGTATGCTATACATCTGACAAATGGCTGATAACCAGAATCTACAAAGAACTCGAGCAAATCAGCAAGAAAAAAATCAACCCCGTTAAAAAATGGGCAAAAGACATGAACAGAAACTTTTAAAGTAATGATAGGCTAATGGCCAACACACACATGAAAAAATGCTCAACATCTCTAATCATTAGGAAAACGCAAATCAAAAGCACAATGAGATATCCCCTAACTCCTGTGAGAATGGCTCTTATCAAAAAGTCCCAGAATAATAGATCCTGACATGGATGCAGAGGCTTATACACTGTTGGTGTACAAGTAAAGGAATATTTATACACTTTTGATGGAACTGTAAACTAGGACAAACTCTATGGAAAGTAGTATGCAGATACATCAAGTAACTAAAAGACCTGCCATTTGATCCAGCAATCCCACTACTAAATATTTACCCAAAGGAAAAATTATTCTATAAAGAAGACACTTGCACCCAAATGTTTATAGCAGCCCAATTCATGATTGCAAAGATGTGGAAACAACCCAAGTGCCTATCAATACATGAATGAACTAATAAAATGTAGTACATGTACACCATGAAGTAGTACATGTACTACTGTACTGTACATGTACTGTACATGAAATGAAGTACATGTACATGAGCCATTAAAAAATGGTGATCTAGTATCTTTTGTAATAACCTGAATGGAACTGGATACCATTCTTTTAAGTGAAGTATCACAAGAATGGACAAACAAACACCACATATACTCAATACTAAATTGGAACTAATCGATCAACTAAGCAAACACACATGGAAGTAAAATTCAAAAGAGGTCAAGCAAGTGGGAGGGATAAGTAGGGGATGGGTAAATTCACACCTAGCAGGTACAATGCACACTATTTGAGAGAAGGGCACACTGATAACTTTCACTCAGACTGTACAAAAGCAAATTATGTAACTAAAACTTGTGTACCTTTGTCATATTCTGAAATAAAAAAAAGTAAACAGTAGCAGGAGAATTGAGAAGTAAGTCAAAACTTAACAAGTATGGAGGTGAGTTTGCAGCATTTTTGTTTGTTTCCTTCTCTCTCTCTCCTATATCTCTTGGAGGGCAGCATGTGTACAAAACTGCACAGCATGTCCAAATTGCAAAGATTCTGGAAAAATAAATCCCCTGAAGGAAAAGAGACCCTCTGTGAACTACAGTGTAGGGATAATTCCCTATGTGTTTCTGTTCCATTTTTATTCTTCTATCAGCTATCTGATGCCTGACCCATTCACAAAGTTGCATTGCTATTGCAGCAACATGGACACCTAAATCTTAAAAAAAAAAAAGCAAAAATTCCAACATCTTTCTGAGCAGAGTAACCAAGAAATCCTGTGTTCAAAAAAATATAAAAGTGTGGGGAAAATCCCTCCTTTTTTTCTTGCCATTTTTTCCCTGAAGAGTAAAAGTCATATAAAGTTGTATGACAATGTTGGAAACTAAAAATTCTGAGTGAGACTTCAGCTTTCTAGCCAGAGGACAGAGAAAAAGTGTCCCTGGGAGCTGGAGATCACGAGAGAAATCCTGGGGAGGATAGAACTGGAGAAGAGGATTCCCTACTTCCATCTGTGAACTGGAACAAGTCCTGACTCACCCCCATGCTGTATGTACAAGACGGAGGCAAATTAGCATAGCAAAAGTCTTTTTAAAATAACCTATAATATTAATATAATACAATGACCAAGTCTCACACTAACCCTTGAGGGGCAGGATAGACCCGAACAAAATATCAAAGTCTTTGAGAATTAAATTTATATTGGAACCACTGGCCGCAGGAGACTAGAAAGACTTTGTGTACTGAACCTTATCAAATAGATTGCCTAAGAAAACACCACACACACACACTTTCCAATGGATTTTAACAGAATTCGGAGTCTTGCAGTGAAATATTTAAAATGTTTGGGTTGCAATTCAAATTTACTAAATGTACAAAGATCTGGGAAAATATGACCAATTCTCAAAGAAAATGACAAGAGATGCTGATACCGGAATTGATATAGTTAAAATGCCTTGTAGGCAATCTACAGATTCAATGCAATCCCTATCAAATTCCAATAGTATGTTTCACAGCAATAGACCAAAAATACTAAAATTTATATGAAACCACAGAAGACCTGAATAGCCAAAGCAATCTTGAGCAAGAGCAGAACTGAAGCTATCATATTTCCTAATTTCAAATTATTCTATAAAACTGTAATATTCAAACTAGCATTATACTGACATAAAAACTGACACACAGACCAATATAATAGAAAAGCCCAGAAATAAGCCCATGCATATACAGTCAACTAATTTTTGACAAGGTGCCAAGAATACACAATGGAAAAATGATAATCTCTTCAATAAATTGCCTATAACCCCAGCTACTTGGGAAGTTGAGGCAGGAGGATCACTGGAGGCCAGGAATTTGAGAGCAGCCTGGGCACCATAGTGAGACCCTCTCCCTAAAAAAAAGAAAAGAAAAGAAAGAAAAATTAGCTGGGTGAGGGTGCGGTGGTGCACACCTGTAGTCCCAGCTACTCAAATGGCAGGATCCCTTGAGCCCAGGAGTTTGAGGCTGCAGTGAGCTATGATCATTATACCACACTCCAGCTTGGGTGATGGAGCAAGACCTCATCTCTTAAAAACAAAAATTTATACTATAATATGAAATATTTTGTGCTGAAAGATGAAAGATGAACATCTCACAAGTCACTTTCTTTATACATAAAATCAGGATTTTGTCAATTTTTATGGCAGTGACATTTCAGGTACAAAAGTAACAAAGTGCCTCATTAATAGTTCAATTTATTAAATTTCTATAAAATCCCTCACAGAATTCAATTTGGAAATTTAAAATTATATTAAAACATCTCTAAATTTCTTACAGAGGAAAATAAGTATTATAAAATGAAAGCAGGTCATGAATGTTTCAACAAAGTGGAAACTGTTTATAATCTAACACCACAAAAGAAAAAGGACTGTGATTTAACCCCTGTGATTATAGATTCCAGGCAATTATTGAAATCTGTAAAGACCAGGAAATCCTAGGGTCCCTTTGCAAATGATCTGTAAGTCATTGTGTTTAATTTCAAACTACAGTGCAAATGAAGAGGAGAAAAACCTTCAGCTAAATGACAGTACTAAAGTGAAACACTTTTCAGGCTAGTATAGAGGTTTTATGAATGATAATGGTATCCAAGGTAACATAACAGTGACTAAATGGTAAAATTTGAAATGAACCACCACAGGAAAATGCAGAATTTTAAACTACATAAAAGGGTCTATAGCAGTAACCAGTTATTTAGCTAACTCTAGAATTTCTGACAGCACATCCAAAAATGTATTATAAAAACATTTTTCTATTTCTAAACATTTTATATAATCATTATGCACTTACATAACAAGTTTTAATCAGTAATAGTTTTATGAGCCAAATTATAAGCGTGATACATGTGGACAGTGAATTACTACAATAAAAAGGTGCTTTTAAAATTTTCACTGGACTGTCCTTACTGGTAAAAAGTATGCATATAAAAATTATATTTATGGTGCAATAAAAGTATAATTCACAGGTAACAGTTATTGTAATTTTTCTAGCATATAGACATTATCTCCTTCATGTTTCTACTGCACTTGGATTGTATGTTATTAAACTTATCACATATTTTAATAAGGATTTGCTTACATATATATTTCTGCCACTCCTTTGTGAACACACTGAATGTTTGGATCATATCTTTTTAATCTTCACATCCCTTCACCAACATCTATCTGGTCCATGTAAGTTCTCAAACAATAAATATATGATCACTTCTAAGTCTGGCCTAAATATAATCACCACAGAGTCTGTCTTTCTTTCGTTGTTAAAACAACAGTTTGATACCCATTAAAATGATTTTCAAACTTAGGATAAATGTCAGTATTAATGTGAGGATCAATGGACAAGCCAGTGGTTTTTCACTTTCAAAATTCACAGACCTCTCACTTCCTTCCACTCAGAAATATAAATACTCATAATGCCAGACCCACTCAATCTATAGTCAGGAGAATAAAGCAGTTGTCTACATGGAATAAAGCAGTTGCCCTTCCCTCAGCTGCCTAGCCTATAGTTAAAAATGTTTGGATAATTCAATAAAAAATTATATTTTCATATCTACTCTGTATCTGGCACTGGGAAAACATATGAAGTAAATAGAAACCTCAAGTTTTTTCACTATCCAGTTTGGAAGAGTAGGCACACAGCTAAATATTAAGATTAAAGAGCTATTCTATACATCAAAGTGCTAGCACTCTACTCAGGAATCATTTGCCTCCTTAACTGGTTATTTTTCCCCCAGACCTAGTAATCTGTAATTTGTAATTGTTCACCTTGAATAGTTATCCCAACAATGCTGCTACTGTTCACACACAACTGAAATTTATTCCTTGGTATTATCTTTATGGAGGTTTTCAAACTATACACAATGAGTCACTCTTACTACCTCATAATATTGATAACCCAAATTTCAGTTGCCTTTGTATCCACAATTCATGTAGCCTCTTCCCTTTAATATGCAATACTCATTACAACTAAATTCATATTAAGTGAACATTAATATTTCATGTTTATTTCTATTAAGATAGCTTACCCCCTATCCTATATATGGGGGAAATCCAGTATTTTCTCATTTCTTCTACTTATTTGTAACACCAACTCTTTTTTTGATGAATTATTAATCTGTCTTATCTCCCCTTCATGACAGTTCTCAACTTTTTGGCCACCTGCACCCATAGTAGCTCACTTTTCTTTTACCTGATAAAAAAGCAAACAGACAAACAACTTTATAGGTACTGGTGTATAATAGGCTTTACTAAAACTTAAAGAATAAAGTAAAGAGGTTATTTCACAGCAAAAAAAACCAACTGAAAAGTAATTAGACCTCTGTTTTGTAGAGGTCTCTATTTCAACCGCTATTCAACCACGTCCTCTATTTCAACCACTAGAATTTTTTCAATCAATTTTTAATAATTAATAGATTCTCATTGCAAGAAGTACAAAAAGTTATAAAGAAATAGTAACTCCAAGTTCAGTCCCCTAGTTTCTTTCTCCAGAGGTAACCACTATTGTTAACATCTTATGTTTTCTTCTAGACATATCCCTCATCAGGAGTATTTTCACTGACTAGTCCTTTTTGTAGCCAGTAAAAAGCTCCCTATTCCTCTCCAGTAACATGTTTAATAAAATAAGTAACTTTATTTCTTTTTTAATAAAAACTATACATATGTATCATGTACAACATGATGTTTTGAAATATGAATACATTGTGAAATGGCTAAATAAAGCTAATTAACATATGTATTACCTCACATACTTATATTTTAAGGTGAGAGCACTTAAAATCTACTCTCAGCAATTTTCAAGAATATAATAGATTGTTCCTATTAATAACTACAGTCATCATGTTGTCCTCCAGGTTTATCCATGTTACTGAAAACAGCAGGATTTCCTTCCTTTTTAAAAACTGAATAGTGTTGCATTGTGAATATACACCACCTTTTTAAATCCATTCATATGTTGATAGACACTTAGGCTGATTCCATATCTTGGCTATTGTGAATAAGACTGCAACGAACATGGGAGTGCAGTTATCCTTTTGACATACTGATTCCATCTCCTTTGGATATAAAGCCAATTGTGGGATTACTGTATTATAAGATACTAATATTTCTATTTTTAATTTTGGGGGAGACCTCCATACTGTCTTTTATAATGGCTGTACTAACTTACATGCCCACCAGCATCATATAAGGGTTCCCTTTTGTCTACATCCTCACCAAAACTTGTTTTGTCTTTTTAATAATAGCCATTCTAACATGTGCAGTAATAGCGCATAGTGGTTTCCTTTTTCATTTCCCTGATGATTAGTGATGTAGAGCATTTTGTCATATACCTGTTTGGCCATTTGTATGTCTTAAGAAATGTCCATTCAGGTCCTTTGCCTATTTTTTTCCATTTTATATTTTTTTATTTTTGTTTTCTTACTATTGAGTAGTTTGGGTTCCTTGGATATTTGGGCTATTAATACTAATCAGATGTATAGTTTAGAAATACTCTCTCCCATTCTGTAGGTTATCTCTTCAATGTGTTGATGTTTCCTTGGCCGTGAAGAAGCTTGTCAATTTGATGTAATTCCATTTGCCTATTTGTGCTTTTGTTGCCTGTGCTTTAGGTCATATGCAAAATATTAATATCATTGCCCACATAAATGTCATGGAGCTTTTCCTCTGTATTTTCTTTTTTTTTTAAGGTGTAGGTTTAGAGTTTCAAGTCTTATATTTAATGTGATTGTATTTCTGAAAGACTTGAGGGTATCACCCAAAAATATATTAGTTAATAAAATGTGTGCAAAGCAGATAAGGGAAGTCCCATTCTGTTATATCATAATTTATACTCACATCTCTTGCTATTAGACTTATTGGTGGCCTACACCTATTGCTAAATGAACATACTCAAAACAAGAAGATTTAGAGTCACTAAAACATGGTAAATAATTCAAATTTGTTCCATATCATAGTCTCTAATTAGAGTTTTATGGAATAAATTGGTATGTTTTAGAAACTATTAATGCTGAAATATCCCTCCTTATGGTATATTTATTTAGTGTGATTTGCACGAAAATATCATATCAGGAAAAAAGAATTCATTTAAAAAGTGTTAAAACTTCTTAAGAGCCCTTATGTAAAATGTCATAAACTGAACTGTAGTGACGTGAGCCAAGTCTGCATAGGAAAGCAACTCCTGTCTTGTGCTCCTAGATATGTCTTCATTCCTCTCCCCACTCAGAAGCTCACTTACTTTTAATTAGTTTTTAGTCTTTCTTATAATTATTTCTAAATTAATGTCATGAGGTTAAAAATATTGCCTGTCTGAATTAAACTATTTGAAATTTGATGAAACTTGTTATATGAACCTGCAATGTCAATTTGCAAGTGTTTTGTTGTTTGAGAAAACTGTGCATATTGTATAATTGTTTGGTACATAGTTCTATATATGACTATTTGATTGTGCTTATTAACTATGTGAGATTTCCAGAAATTGTGTCAAATTTCTTAAAAGGCTATATTATTCTTTTTCAAATCTAGAAATCTTTTGCTGGTATCTTATTACTGTTTCTTTTTTTAATTAAACCTATGATCATTTCATTATTTGAAATACTTCTTTGATAACTGACATCTAATAATGCCCATTATTTGAAGTCCTTAGTGTTTTTGGTTTTGAGGGGGAATTTTGTTTGTTTGGGTTTTTTTTTTTAGCAACAGGGTCTCACTCTATCACCCAGGTTGGAGTGCAGTGGTGTAATCATAGCTCACTACAGCCTCAAACCCCTGGGCTCAAGGGACCCTCCCACCTCAGGCTCCTGAGTATCTAGGAATACAGTCACATACTGCCACTCCTGGATAATTATTAAAAAGTTATTTGTAGACACAGGGTCTCACTATGTTGTTCAGGCTGGTCTCAAACAACTGGCCCTTACTATTCTAAGTGTGCTATTTGTCATTTCTGATGACAAGGACTAATGGATCATTGGTTCATTTTTGTTGTTGTATTTTATATTTTATACTGTAAACACGTGTTTGATGAAATTTTGTTCCTGGTAAGTTTGGAGGGTTCTGAATTTGAGTGAATTATTGAGGTTGCAATTGCTTTAGCTAGGTGTCCCATGAGCATTGCCATTCAAAAACCATTTTTAAATATTTTTTCTTTTGGTAAGATTGCATGAGTACATAAATTTGAAGTCTACATCCATTGAAGACAGCACTTGGATGATACATTATCACAATAGATTTTTTTAAATCTCTCCAAAATGCAAGCCAAAACAGACAAACTTGACTATCACCTTCCTTAGCCAATGGCAGAATATATATTATATAAATGATGTAGTCCCTTAAGGATCCTAGAATTTTTTAAGATTTTAATTTGAACTCCCTTCTTCATAAAAACCTCCCTCCCACTCCCATATCATACCTCCCTCCCACTCCCATATAGTCATTACTACTCAAATCCCTTGGTTGCTAAAATCTATAATTCTTCCCAAATTTCACAGAAAAGTCTAGATTCAGAGTTTGTTACTAGTCTAGTTTTCAAGTTTCTCTTCACTATTAGTTCCTGTTACTCTCCATATTTCTTCTGGGGCCAGATATGCATTTAAAGAATGTAGAGTATATTTTATCCAATATTTCCATCTATTTTATGTCAATGCTATTTTAGAATATTTAATCTACTGGACATTGTTTGAAACACATGAAATATTATTTTCCTATATTTAATTTTTTTCATATTTCTTTACTACCTCGAAGAACCTGTGAAAACATCTGAGCCTTTGAACTTGTCTCTTGATCAGGAAAGGCTGTACTTGCAGAGGAATCCCTTTTCCTTCTGATTGCAAATACATACCTTCATATGAGAGGATAATCAAACACAACCAGAAACATAAAAGAGAGCAGAAGGTAAATGATTTCTTTTGTTTCTTTTTGTAAACCTAGTTTCTTAGTCCATTTTGTGTTACTATAACAGAATATCACAGACTTGGAAATTTATAAAGAACAGGAATATATTTGACACATAGTTCTGGAGGGTGGGAAGTCCAAGAGCATGCCACCTGCATCTGGTGAAGGCCTTTTTGCTGTGTCATCCCATAACAGATGGTGGAAGAGCAAGAGAAAGCAATAATGAGTGAGCAAAAGAGGTCCAAACTTGCTTTTATAACAAAGCCACTCTGGTGATAACTAACCCAATCCCATGATAACTAACCCATTCTCATGATAACAACATGAAATCATCCATGAGGGCAGAGCCCTTATGACCTAATCAACTCTTATTAGGCCCCACCCCCCTCACTGTAGCATTGGAGATTAAGTTTCCAACACATGAACTTAGGGGGATGTATTTAAACCATAGCATCTGCTCTCACCATCTCTCTAGTGTTATAAAGAACATTTGCCAGTTTAATGTTACAAAGACATTTTGCCAGTTTAAGCCCCCTTATAGCAAACGCAAAAGTCTTTAGATTCTCTCTGACCATCTGCAACTCAACTGCTTGTTCTACTGAGACCTCTTTTTATCAGACACATTTTAAAGGAAACATTTGTCTTTGGCAACATTGCTTTACCACTGTCCCATTTCTTACTACTATCTCTAGTACTCTATTTAGAAATTGAGAAAAACAATTCATGACAGTCATTTTAAAATGAGCTACCTTTTTTTGACAGAAAACAGTTGTAATCTGATGGTAGAATGTCTCATGGGCATGGCAACAGCATGATGTGACTTGATTACCACTTCCCCCACACCACCTCGGATGTGCTGTGCATATAGTCAATGTCCAACAATAACTCATTCATTGATTTATTAAATAATTATTCGACTGGTGTAAATTCCAAAGCACCTTCCATATGTCGATGTCTTCAGCTAACTAAGATGCTATTTATATTTCAGCAAAATGAAGTTAACTGTTCACTAAAACTATACATTTGCAAGGTGGTGATGAACCAAATTTGTCATTTTCTTTTTCCCCTGGTGAGTTTCTAGATTATGTTATCCTTTTGCTTTGCATTTTATAAATTCTATAAATCTTTCTACTTTATTTTTGAATTATTAATAATTCTACTGATGGAAGTGTCATGTGCTCTTAGCCTTTTTAAAATGTAATAAATAAGTCCTTACTCTTAGGATCTTTCAAACCAAAAGAGAAAACAAGTGAAAGAACTCTCCAAAAGCCTGCCTTTATTCAAAGAATAATTACCAAGAATTTCTTCTATTTCTATAATGTGTTGAAATACTCTGTTTTCTCACCATTCTAAATAGATTTTTCAACATTATCTGAGTCTTCTAATGACAGTCATAGCCATCTGAATTCAGGTAGCAGGTTTTTTTTTACCATTAAAAAGAAAATGAGTGGCCCCTTCATTTATTCAGGGATTATTATCTATGAGACTTATTCACAGAATCAGGAAATCAACCAAAGAGACTATTGAGTAGCCAAAATAGATATTACTAAGTTCATGTAAGACCTACAGAATAATGATGAGAGGGAGAGGAAGAGAGAGAGAATAAGAGAGAATTGATAGATTGCTGAAGGCTGGCATTGACAGAGGTAAGAAATGGCAGCTGGGATATTAACAATGAGGAAAGAGATAGAAAACTATAGAAGTAAAAACCTCAGAAACACATAATTCTGAAATAATTTAAAATTGGGACAAATCAACTTACACATATAAAGACCAATAGAGAGGATCAGCCTTTTACATACTAACTGATACAGATGGTCCCCAACTTATGATGGTTTTACATAATTTTTTGACCTTCCAGTGGTGCGAAAGCAATAAGCATTGAGTATGCTCCTCAAAGTACAGTGCACTACATCTGGATAAACCCACTGTAAGTCAAACATATTTATTGTAAGTTGAAAATATTTTCACCTTACGATGGCTTCTCAGGATGTAGCCCCCTCCTTAATGGAAGAGTACCTATATTTATAATGATGTCTGTGGTTAACCAAAAGAAATTTACTCAAGTTCCAACTATTTAGCATAATATACTTTTTATATTTAATTAATTTTAGAAATGTTTCCATAAAACTTGGTAAATTTTTAGTAACCCCACAAATATGTCTTGGTATGTATAGGGATGTTCTTCCGGAGTGCTAAAGAAATTAACATGTCACTTCTTGATCTTGCCAAATAAATGAATAAGTATCATGTTTCACAGTTTCAGAGTAACTCATTTCAGTAAAGATTCCATTTTCAAATGCCATGTACATTTTAATACCAGAGAAATATATTCTCTGGTATTAAAATCTTCAACCTCAGAATCTAAGAAAAGATAAACATTAATGAAATATATTACAGTAAAATTCCTCTACCAATTAATGAGGAAAATTCTAATATAATGGTAAACTTTTCAACTTCCCAATATTTCTAGAGAAATGCAACTTCATTTCTTTTAAATATTAAGAACTAATATATAATAAGGAGCATATAAGTAAAAATGTTAATCCTTCAAAAACATATTTAAAATAATCCCTATTGTATAGGAATTTTCAAAAACACAACACCTTCAACTTAAAGTAATTCATTGTTTGATACAGAACGTTAAGGCATGCCACAAGGATAACATATTTCTTGAGCTTAATTATTATTCTTTATTCTCTTTCCTTCAAAGGCATAGGAAAAGTAATTTTTTAAGATTATACTTATAAAGAATATATATAATATTTTGTAAGTATCATATATACTAAATCAGTAGGATCATGGCAAAAATCCTAGAATCCAACTCTATGTGTAGCTGTGTTAGAGCTGCTTCAGATTTTAGATTTTTCATTGTTGCACACAAAAAAAGGCTGTCCTTCATTTTTTATAATTTCCATCCACTCTCATATCTGGGCTACTCAGAACTCTCTTGTGCAAGTGATAGAAAACCAGCTCACACCTGACCTAAGGAGTCAGACCTAGATACAGGGGTCAAATGACCAAATAGTCTTTCTTTCTTTTTTCCTCTCTCCCTGTCTGTGTGTGTTTATATGTGTTTGGGGGATTTTTGGTATCATATAACCTTTTATTCATAAAAATTCTATACATTTAAGGTATGCAACATGATGTTTTATTGTCCATATATGTAGTGAATGATTATTACAGTCAAGCAAATTAACATATCCAACTTCTCACATACTGTTTACATATGTGATTTGGCATTTGTTCTCCAGATGTGAATTACAAGCAATGCCGTAAGATGAACAGGAGGCAATGCATTACCACAAACAATTCTAGTCATTATTCCCAAAAAAAAAGAAAAAGAATCTCACTGTTACCTGTCCCTGCTTCAGTGGGGGGGGTGTGTGTGTGTGCAAAAGGGAGAGTATGGAAATGTCTATAAAAGGAGACTCTAACTGGCTCAACTTTGGCCATACCAGGATAATACATCCATCCCTTTGACCATAAAGACAAGACATCCTTTTTTAATAGATTTAGGGGGCACAAATGTTTTTTGTTACATGGATGAATTGCAAATCGGAGAAATCTAAGCTTTTAATATACCCATCACCTGAATGGTGTACATTGTACCCAATAGATAATTTTTCATCCCACATCCACCCTCCCAGATTCTCCTTCTGAGTCTCCAGAGTCCATTAAGTCACTCTGTACAACCAGACATACTCATTGCTTAATACCCACTTACAAGTGAGAGCATGTAGTGTTTGGTTTTTTGTTCTTGGGTTACTTCACTTAGGATAATGGCTTCCAGTTCCATCCAAGTTGCTGCAAAAGACATTATTTCATACTTTTTAATGGCCAAGTGGTATTTCATATATAGTTCATACACACACACACACACACACATTTTCTTTATCCACTCATCAGTTGGTGGGCACTTAGGTTGGTTCCATAACTTTGCAATTATGAATTGTGTTGCAATAAACATAAGAGTGTAGGTGTCTTTTTTATATATATAAAATGACTTCTTTTCATTTGGGTAGATCCCCAACAGTAGGACTGCTGAATTGAATGGTAGATCTACTTTTAGTTCTTTGAGATGTTTCCATAATGTTTTCCACAGAAGTCATGCTAATTTGCATTCCCACCAGCAGCTCACATCCATGCACTAGTGAATGGTGGTCACTGAAATAGCTGGAGCTCTCAATTATCTGAATGTCTTTGTTCGTTAACATCAATGTCTCAGTGTCCTGTGGATCTGTGTCAATTTTCCATTTATTTTTCCATAGTTTTTAGTCATGTAATGTCATTTCCTCCCATGCTTGGTAATTTGATTGAAAGCCAGGATTTTATATGAAAGTTCATAGAGCTAATTTGAGTTTCTGGATGAGCTATCTGGCAGGCAGTTATGATCAAAGCATAATCAATCTGTTATTGAGCTGCTTCAAAGCAAATCTTTATGCTTTGTGAAGGCTGCTGTTTGTGAAAGGTCACTGCTATTGTTGGAATGTTTGTGTCCCTCAAAATTCATATGTTGGATTCCTAACTCCCCAGGTGATAATACTAGGAGGTAGGGCCTTAGGGAGCTGATTAGATCATGAGGGCAGAGACCTCATGAGTGGGATTAGTGTCCTTATAAAAGATACCCCAGAAAGATCCCTATTCCCTTCCACCATGTGAAAACACTGACATCTATGAACCAGGAAGCAGGCCTTCACCAGACACTGAATCTGCTAGTGCCCTTGATCTTATACTTGACAACCTGCAAAACCTTAAGAAATAAATTTCTGTTGTTTATAAGCTACCCAGCCCAGGGTATTTTGTCATAGCAGCACGGACAGATGACAGTGGTCACTCTTACTGCGAGAAATAGTCCTCCAGAATACAAGCAGAAGCCTGCAGTGTATATTGAGTCCATGAACTCCAGTTTTTGACCCCATAGCCTCCTGAGACTGATGGTTTTGTTCCACTTCTAACCATCTCAGTAATCCCCCTTAGAATGGGCAAGTGCTTTGATAAGAAAAGTGGTACCAAATATCAATTTAATTTTACCCTTCTCTTCTTTGGGGTCTTTGGCTCCTTCAGTCTTGGTAACTCTGCAATCTTTTTTGACAGACTTTTTTTTTTAAATTTGTCTATTTTCTTGGAAATAGTTGGTCTATAACAAGCTAGTCCCACCTCTGTAATTTTTAAATTCCTGAAGAGAAATCTTCCTAGATCGTAGAGATCTTCTGATTTTTCACACTTCTACATTTCTATTATAATTCCATAATCAATGCCACCTAAAATAATATTTACTTTTTATCTGAGTTTTTAAAATATAAATTTTTTGTGTTCCCTATTTAAATGATAATATTACTGAAGGTAAGATTTAAATTGTACATTTCTTATATGTCCCCTGATGTGATGAACAATTCCATAGAATATTGTTGATGTGATATGTAGGAGAAGTAATGAAGTAAGCATTGAAAAGATTAGTGTCTACTTGCAGTCCCAATTTGGCAAGTCCCTCAACATCTCTTAACCAGAATTTCCACTCTTAGAAATCTACACTACATGTAGTGTGGCACAGGAACATATGTGTGCATATATAACCCACTGACCATGTCCACACAATACTAACTTGTAATTTTATCTCTGACATAGTTCACTGATACATAATATATAAATATATGCATATATGTGTGTATCACAACCGTTTACCATACACAATAGGTCTGTGTCAATGCATGTACATTTGTATTTTCTCCAAGCCTTGAGTTCTCAGTCAATGAGAACTTGGTGAGGCACATTCTCCTGAAAATCCCAGCCAAAATTCTAACTGCCTCAACCAAGACTGCTCTACCATTTTATCCAGTGTGGAGCATGTTCTGCAACACGCGTTTACACAGCTGTGGCCTCTTTCTCTGCCATTTACTTTGTGTCAGGCAAACAATATTGACACCACAAGATATCTAAAGTATCCAAGTGATAATGTTGGACCTCTTTCAAAGAAAAAAAAAGGAAATGTATCAGGTTGGATATCAAAATGCAAGGTTTATTTATTTGGCTTGAGTTGCCTTCTTGAAAATGAGAGAGAATGTTGAAGGGTAAAGACTAACAGAAGATTTTGGATTTGTGAAAGTCCTCTGACAAATGAGGATCATCATAAAAATCACTGCATTGCAGAATCTGTTAATGTAGCAAAAAAAAAAAAGTAAAACATAAAAATAAAAAATCACTGAACCCTGGAATGATTGGCCAAATATTGTATGAAAGGTGTCTGGGAGTATCTAGGGCAGAAGACAGGTCATGATTTCAGAGGATGTGAAAGAAAGGAATAACAATTGCTATCATAAGAAACAAGAATACATCTCTGTAGAGAGAAAACTTCAAAAGTCTTTTTAGTGCTCTGTAGTACTGATTCTGCTGGTGTTTCCATTTTAATTTATGATTCTCCACATCCCAAATTCTCACAGTCTGTGTGTACTGATATGTTCACTGCAAAAGGAAAAGGTTTAATTAACAATAACTCTTAAAAACTAGCACTTATATATGTATATATTAGCAAATATATTTTAAGTAATAAAAACAATTTCCAGAAAAATACAGTATAACCTATGTTCTTTTAAAATCCTGGAACTATATAGCTGTATCTATATTTATATCTATACATATACCTTTATGCTATAAACAAGTTCTAGAAATGTGCATACTGTTATGATCTGAATGTCTGTGTCCCTCAAAAATTCATGTTGCAATCCTAACCCCCAAAGTGATGGTATTAGGAGGTAGAGCCTTTGGAATGTGATTAGGTCATGAGGGTGGCGGTGCCATGAATGGGATTAGTGCCCTTATAAAAGAGACTTCAGAGAGCTCCTTCACCCTTTTTCCTCCATGTGAGGTTACAATGAAAAACCAGTGGTTGTCAAGCTGGAAGAGAGTCCTTATCAGAACCCAACCATGCTGGCACACTGATCTCATACTTCCAGTCTTCAGTGTGAAATAAATGTTTAAGCCACCCTGTCTATTTGTATTCTGCTATAACAGCTCAAACTGCCTGTTATATTGAGGGAAGCAAGTGGATAGAGGTGAGGTAAACAAGTGAAATAAGATTAAATTTTTAGTTCAAAGATATTGTTTGAATTTAACATCTTGTATTTAAACATACACATATATAGAATAAAAAGTTACAATGTCTATTTTGATTGATTTGTGGCTTATGGAACTAGCTAATATTAATGCAAGTTTTACTTTACTAATACTCTCTTCATAATACTATATTATAAAATTAAAAAAATAAATATAATTATAGCATTTTATTTATTGCCATAGACTTGACAGTGTATGTCATATTTATTTAGAATATCAAGGATATATTATTTGTTGCTAAGCTTGGTGGTATTGGCTTAAGCTCCTACTACCTGAAACCTGCTCTTCTGACTCAATTCCTGAAGAGTAAGTAAATCCTTGTCAACGAAAGAAAAAAGAAGCTCCATTTGAAGAGAAGTCTTCTAGTTTGTTTTTTAAAAACCCATAGGATTTTATGCCAGAAAAGTGCTCAAAAGCCACATTGTTAATATATTGCCAAATCTTTTATAGAATTATATTGCCCTTTGTAATAGTAGCCAGTGAAGAAAATCCGTGTTTACCTCTACGATATACAATTACTTCTTCCAAACTTGACCTTACAGAAACATTTTGTATTTGTCTCTTTTTTTTTTAGTCAACATGTAAGGATGTGGGCAAATGCAATTTTTCTAAAGTATCAAAACAAGATAGAGAAAAGGGTGGTTTCCAAAAATGCAGTATATGAATAGTGGCAATAATCAAATTCCAGCAGCTGGAAAAGTGTATTGCCTCTTGTGACTCATTATGAAAACAGAGCATCATTACAAATGATGGTTCAGTTATTTCAAATCATAATGAAACTAACAGCAACATGAGATATTTCCTCAATCCAAAAAGATAGATATTAAAAAACACTGAATATCCAAAGTTAGTGTTTAATTTAATATATTAGAATTTCCTTTCCCAGGCTTAATGATGAGCTTCCTACCCACTGAGAGAATATTCACCTAGAAATGGTCAGAACTTTGAAGTCTCTCACTGATCATCATTCACTGCCCCACTTCTCCCTCCCCAAATCAGTATTCACTATTTCATTATTAAGAATTATAACCAGAAGACTTCATGTTGACCAAATGAGTTCTTACAAACATCCGAGTCAAAACCCATTTTCTCAATATTATTTGTTTCTCCTTTTGATAGTTATACATTTTAATGGAAGGCTTCAGGTACTTGTTTAATGAAATTACACTCTACTTATCAGTTGCATTACTCTGGACAGGGTACTTAATGTCTCTGGGCCTCAGTTTCTCATATGTTAAATACAAATAATAACAGTATCTACTTCTTTAGGCTCAGCAGGGGTGATGCAAAGGCTACTACTGAAAGGCTGGGTCCTAAGCAGAACTGTGTCCATGCACCAGAGCAATCAGGATGGCATCGGTTGCAGAAACCTGGGATTGGCCAGCACCAGATCTCTACTGCACCTGCTCTCTGGGGGAATGTCCCTGCACAGACTCTGAGCAGCTCCCTGATCAGCCCAGACGTCTGCAATGGAGGAGGGAGACCCACCACAGATCAAGCTGCCTGTAACTTTTGTTTCTCTCCTAAAAAGCTGTGTCGTGTCCCCTTAGGTTGCTTCTATCCTGATGTCTTCACCTCTTCCCAGCAGTGTGAATTGTACAGGAAATCTCAGCTTCATCTCCAAGATGGAAGGTGATGCTTGTAAGAATCAGCCACACCCTGTTTGATTGGGTTGGTAGATGCTGTAATGAGATATAGAGTTGTTCTGTCTGCAGTTGATGCTTGCAGGAGAGAGCCAACTGCAGAGGTGTTCTTTTGTGCCTGTGATAAGCTCTACTCTCTGGTGGAGCACTTGACTGGCCCAGGCTTTGGTAGTGGTCCTGTAGCTCCCAGGGAGTTGCTTGTTCTCCTCCACAGCAAAGGTATGTGGAGGAGCAAGGCTGGGCACCATTAGGTTGTGTGAGCCTGGAAGCTTTTGCAAAGCCTCTATAGGGCTCAGAGGTCATTTTTCCTGCCACTAGGGGGAGCCGCTGGAAGGAGAGTAGAGGCTGGGTCTCCATACCTGGAAGGATGCAATTCCCTGCCTAGTGGTTAGGCGTGAGCTCCACCCCATTTGTGTTACCCTTGCCCTTGGGCATGTTCAATTCCTATGGTGCTGGTGCTGCGGGAGAACCAACCCTAGTCCAACAGTGTAGCTTTCCTGTAGGGGAATGGGTCCACCTCCAGATCACTGCATCTCAGACCCCCACAGTATTCTCCCATCAGTTCCGCCCACGAGGGCTTCCCAACCTCCTCGCTGTGTCCCCAGCAACCCCTTTGAGTCCTGGGGGGCACAGGATCTGACCTACGTGTCAGGCCCACTGGCGTGCATCTCCACGAAATGCCAGCAGGCTGGGAGTTCCCAGACCAGGCACCCTGGGTCCACTGCAGGTCCTCAAGGAGAAAGGCAAGGCTTGGGCCCTGGTCCAGTTTCTGTAGAAACCTCAGACTGGAGGACCAGCCACCTAGGGAGAAGTGGCTGCTTGCCAAATTCTTGGCTTTAACTTCTCTCCCAGTTGCAGTCGGTGGGGGAGGGGCGGGGAAGGATAAGAGTCTGAATAGCAGAAAGTTGGCTCTCCAGCCTCTCAGCTTACTCTCCTTGGAGGGGAACCCCACTCAGAATGTCCAGGCTCTGGGATCACACAAGTCCTCCCCACAATTCTGTGGTTGCACAGTGCTGGGGGTGGAAAAGCTTCCAAGTAACTTGGTAGCCCATGATCCCTGAAGGCGTGTGGCAGGGGAAAAAGGGATCCCCCCTTACCCCATCACTGGACTCTGAGCCTCTCTGGGTTTGGTCCTCCCCGATGTCTTTTGTTTTCCTCTATACTCTTCTTTCTCTGTGCAGTTTCCCCCCCCCCCCCCCCCCCCGAGGTCCCCAGCAGGCTCCAGCCCTTCTCTCTCTGACCTGTACCTGAGCTACATCACCTATCCTTTACCTGAAGCCCTCCCTTCCCTAAGGTCGGTCTGGCAAGCGCTATCTCTAGTCAGCCACCTTGCCCCCTCTCCCATTTTTTCATTCATGTCTGGAAATCTTTATTTTTGCCTTCTTCGTGTTGGTTTTCAACTCTCTTCAACACTATTCATCTTATTTGCCATCTATGTTCTGAATTCCACTTCTGACATTTCAACACTTTCCTTTCCGTTGGAGTCCATTACTGTAGATCTTTTACGATCCCGTGAAGGTTCAAACTAGCTTGTTTTTTCATGTTTCTGGAATTCTTTTGCTGGTGTCTTTTCATCTGAAACCTTTTCTGTCACTCAGGGCAGATAGGTTTGCAGCACACCTGTTCTCTCCTTTGCTGAGAACTCTACTTAACGAGGAGGAGGAGAGGTCCCTAGATGGTACTTTTGTGAGATTGACCTGGCTGGGGTGAGGGGGTGGATGCACCGAGAGCCTGTACTGCAGCTGCTCTGTGTTGTCCTGTTCCCCTGCCAGTGTCACAGTCCAAGCTTGTGTTGTATGTTCTCTTGCAGAGTGTTGGGTCATTCCCTAGGCCACGACGGAACCTCGAGAAGAGGGGCTGGGCAAGTCCCTCTCCACAGAGGCTGGCATTGTGGGAGATGGCTCTGCCCAGATCTCTTTGTGACAGTGACATTTGCAGCCTGATGAGTCTATCAATATGGTAGTGGTGTCAGGGCTATGGGGGTTCACTCCAGCCAGGTACAGGTGTGATGGCGGCTCAAGGCTGGTGGATCCCTGGTGGAGTGTTTGACCAGACGGTGGGAGCAGTTCCTGCCAGGAAGCAGGTGGGAGCTGCGGGTTCAGGCAGCAGCTGCACAGGAGTCTTGCAGGAGGGGCCACAGGGCCCCGCAGCACTGCAGTAGCTGTGTGGTCAGATGGCAGCACAGGAACCACAGGGGAGAGCCATGGGGCCAGGTGGCAGTGTGGGAGTCACAGAGGATGATGGGCTGAGCTGCCAGGTGACCAAGGCTCTCCCTCTGCCCAGGTGCTGGGAAGATAGTCACTTCAGGGTTTCTCAGGGGGCATCTGTGTGGCACCTGTTCAACTTGAATCCCCCATGGGGAGGAAGGGTGCTCTATTCATCATGGAGTGCACAAGAACACTCACTGTCCCTTCTCCCTCTGTGGTCTGGCTGGAGCAAAGCTGAGCCCTGTTTAGACCCGGCCCTGTGGATCTGAGAGCTCAGAATGGCGTCAGTTGCAGTGACCCAGCAGCAGAAGCCACTGGGTCCCTGCTGTGGACACTCTCCGGTGCAGTGTTCTTGCACAGACACCAAGCAGCAACCTGATCGGTCTGGAGGTCTGCGGTGGTGCTCAGGCCCAGTGCCCACTTGGAGAGCATGGAGCCCCAGGGTTCCCTCCTTCCTTCCCCACATGTGTGTGCCTCTTCCGGGTACCTTCTAGTCTTGCCCAGCGGATCATCCCGTCACCTTCTCCTTCACTCTGAATGTCCCTCATTGCTTCTCCAATGATTGACAATGCTCCCTCCAAGAAGGCCCATGCAGAGGTGAGCCTCCACGCGCAACTTTCAATCCTCTCCGTGAGAGTAGCGTGCGCAGGCTGCCTCTAGTCTTCTGTCTTGCCCCCTGATCCCTCATTTGATGTTTAAAAAGTGAGCAGAGAGTGAAAGAAAAGCTACAGGTTCCCACTGCGTTTGGGTTGCATCAATGAAGGATGAGTATTTTTATTATTGTCGCTTATATTATAGCTAACAGAAACCTATTGAATAACCACAGACCCACAAAGGGAGCAAACTAACAAACACTGAGCAGAACAAATTATCCTTAGATTGAGTTGGGGGCTCCCTGACTTACGTGACTGCTGCTCACTCGCAAAAAGGAACGGGAGTTCTAGCTGAGATAATTTGATATGTCAAAAAAAAGAATTCAATCAGGAAGCAAGTTTTCATATCCATCTGCCACTCCCTGTGTAAGTTCTGGAAGAGGCTCAGCATGTAATCTTGGTTTACCCCTTAAGCAAACAGGGAAGATAAAATCTTACCTGCTTAAAGAGCCCAGATCTCTTGGAATGTCTTCCAGCTACCTTATGGATTTATTGTTGCAACTGGAGTCAGTATTTCATAAGTTTCTTATTAGGCTAAGGCATTCACGTCCAAGATGCAGCAACTGCTCAAAATGCATTGCTATTAAAATGACAATGAGGTGAAATGATGTCTTCATAAGCCAATACATATTTTATAGATGGGACTGTGTACAGTTTTTGTAGTAATTTAATGAGCACTTCTGTTTGTTACAGATTGGCTAATCCATTTTTTATTTCCTATAGTTTGGGTCAGGCCCCTTAGTAATTGGCCTCTAGACAATTTCACTGGAATTCAGTTTTTTTAAATGGAGGTCTAGATAATGTATGTTATTAAACAGTCTGCTTATGAAAGAAAATTTCTAACCTGATGTCTGTGTCAGATAATGTACCCTGGAGGGTTGCCATCTGGTTCATGTATTTTTAATAATTTCAAGATTAGGTGACTATAGTTCAGATCTACAGTGTTCTTTGTTTTACGTGTTCTAAAGTTAAAAAGGAGTCACTGTAAAACCAGAATCAGCAACTGCCTATGATTGAAAGGGGTATGGGGTGAAGACATCCAATTTGCTTGTAATGGGAGCATGTTGTTAAAAACAACATTTACATCTCAAATGCAAGCTCAATTGGAAATCAGCACAAAGGGACAAACCTTTCACTTTTAAGAGTTTAAATATTCTACAAAGCAATATTCCTGTTCTTTTGAAGGAATTATGTGAAAATATATCAGGCACACTGTGTGCTGCTTTATCAATTAAAGGATATCCCAACTAAGAGAATTAATGTTGCTGACAAAATGATTCATTCCCAGAGAGAAAACCATAGAGTGGAAAATATAAAAAGAGGTTTCTTTTATGATCTTTAGGTTTTTTAGGCAAACATATTGATTTTTTATTTACATTTAAAATTTCCTCCTTTTCCCATAATATCTTTTTAAATTCACAATTGATAGTACTAAATTGTATTTTGTGCTAATGCAGTTTGAAATTAGGAAAACATCTGACAAAATCATACACATTTTTCTTGACAGTGATTGATATTTATGTATAATCTATATATATGTATATACATATATACATAATTAAAATCACAGTAAGCTCTGGTAGACTACTACATAATTATTTTATTAATATTTATTCTATAATATGCCATTTTAAATAACCATGCAATATGGCATTCCATTGATGTATCATAATTTAACTGTTACATATTTATGTTGCTTCCAGTTTTATAC
Source organism: Mirza zaza (assembly GCA_008750895.1). NCBI lineage: Eukaryota > Metazoa > Chordata > Mammalia > Primates > Cheirogaleidae > Mirza > Mirza zaza. The sequence continues at coordinate 2,182 of VSMD01118623.1, read as the reverse complement.
TTTAATATATTCTTACAGAAATATTCAACTTTCTGAATAGATCCTTAGAATAAATCAAAAAAGAGAAAACAATGAATCCTAGGAATTCATGGTACATATTTCAATTATTTTTCTAACAATTTATACTTCAACTAGCAGTATAAATCTCACCCCTGCCTCATTGGTATATTAAGTGTTAGTACCATTTTAAAAAATATATAGTACCTTAGTGTTTGAAAAATTACCTTGATGACCACTGAGCTTCATTACATTTCTACATGTATTTTCACATATATTTATTCTTCTACACATTTTTTGTTGATTCATTTCTGTTTTTGGAAATGTGCTTTTTTATGTTGGTCTTTTCTCTATTGATCTTTATCTCTTTCTCACTGTTTAACGGTGGAAAAATAAAAACAATGTCAGTTATGTTGTACTAAACATGAAGGTAGGTTATGGAAAGACCTCCTATCATTCCTCAGTTTCAAGACTGGTGGGGTTATGGGCAGGTTGGAGCTTAGGGAAAAATTAAAAGAAGTAGGAGAAACAAGCCAGAATGAACTTAGAAGTTCACATATTTGAGATAATTTTTATTTAACTTTTATTTTCCAGAAAAGGAAAATAAGCTGGTCGATAGTAAGACGAGAGCTGAAACCCAAGCCATCAGACCACAGATTCACATTTGGGAAGACAGAATCTTCTAGATCCCTTTGGTACTGTGCCTCAGGTATGTCACAGGCAGAACCAAAGTACATCCTTGGTTTAGTGTGGGGAAAAGGGGTGTTGAGTCCATAGAGTGGGTAACACTTTCAAGTTGCTCTTTTTTCCTTCCTACTTTTCTTGTGGCATAAGATTTCATTGATGTTCAACCTATAATTAATGTGCTGTGATGGCTGATTTTGTCCTGGGTTTAGGATTTGGCCTTATTTAAGCTCAACTCATGGTACCAGAAGGCAGTATAACAAAAATTGATTTGAATAGAATCCTTCCTAAAATGTTGATGATACAAAGCTGATTAACAAGACTTTTGCAATAACCCAATGAACTTTGATTGAAAGAGGTGTACTTAATACTATAAATATGAATTATAATAATTAAATCAAAGTTCAATCAGAAAATGTTTAAACTAGGAACCCACCTGGTTCTTGAATATTCCTGTCTTTGATAAATCTATTAATAAGTCGGAGTAAATTTACAGAGTAAAGTTGACTGGTATTCCCACAAGTTTGTGTTTCTTCTTTCATAAATATAATTATAGGTTATATTATATATTCAAGTCTAATCATTTGGATCACTGTGTAGAGAAAAATTCTGAGTCAACAATAGGGAACAGAGTTAAAATGATCATTTAACTATGCCTGCTGTATGTCCAGAAGAAGGGAACAGCAGTCAAATATTTGTCACATCTCTGTCATCCCCAATATTCAGAAAAGGATATGACAAATAATGTTTATGGGCATAAAAAGAGTAGAGACCAATCAGTTTTTCTGTATTGTGGGTCTAATATGCTTAAATAACTGGGTCACATTCTGGATCCTGTTCAAGGATCTTACAGAAAAATAAAGGCCAACTTGAAACTACTTTCCCATGAATATAGGACTAAATTTTTTAAATTCTTTAAAAGAAGTAAAATTTCTAACTTAATTTTTCAGTTGTTTCCCTTTGAATATTCGAAATGTTGGAGAACAGTTTTAATATTTATTATAAAGAAAAGGCAAGCTGGGACCCCCAGAGCAGCCAGGAGACCAGCGGGAAGGGTAGGTGGATCTGCCGTTTCCCCTCCCCTGCATCCCAGACTGCTGGTGGGCTCCCCAGCAAGCGGAGGGACCTGCGGACACCAGCCCAGCGACAACCGCCGCCAGTGAGCGGTAAGCCAGTAGCGGACGCGGCACCAGGCTCCCAACTCCCTCGGGCACCTCCGTGTGCACAGACCCGAGCCGCGCGGCAGACGCCATATTGCCTCCTCCTCCCCTCCCCCGACCCTACCCGCGGCGGCCCAGAGAGACAGAGAGACAATATAGCCACCAGCCGGAGGCACCTCCAGGGAACGGGACCTTCCCTTTTGGGGCCCTACAACAGCTGACTAAGGGGAACTCAGACTGTGAGCTCTCTGCCCGCCAGCCCTCCCAGGTGCTGCTGGCACGGTGATCCCAGGAGAACCGGGCAGAGCCTGAGGTTGAGAGACATAGACCCAGCTTGGGCT